>CM067374.1:66968558-67186921 GCA_034401795.1 Chaetoderma sp. LZ-2023a
CACGACACGACGATGTTGAAATGACTGGCTCGATAATCAAGCCAGACTCAGTAATCGAGTCGTTTATTCCAGTGATAAATGGTAAAAAATAGTCCTTGGTCTACAAATGGACAATCAATTTAGCAAATATTGAGATTTTCTTGACTAAATTTAGCCATTAAAGGGTTAACCATGACCAAATTTAGCCATTAAACGGTTAAAACGATTTCAAATAAGAACTCATTTCAACCTAACTTTGCTTGAAGGATTCTAGTCAAGTGTTGATGGGCTTCAGAATTTATAAAATTTGATTAATATACTTGGATTTTCAGAAATTGCCTGTGAAATAGAAAGATTACAGGCATGACTGGAGCATGATTAACCACTAGGCCGATTTCCAAACATGGCTGGGAGAACACTTGTAGAGTTATTAGCGAGCCTGGGACAGTGGTTAAACCGTTTTCGCAATACAAGAAAACAAACGAAATCCATGGAATCGGTATTTTGCGACATAAAATTGATTTTCAAAGGGAAATCAATGGAAAATTACGTTCTTTCTGCAAAGCATTTGGAATTTATTGAAACGGAAACATGGTATTCAAATAGGAAGTAATGGATATTAACCCTTTAATGGTCATATTTGGACAAGAAAATTTAAATATTACAATTTTGAAAATTTTTCATTAGAATTACTGGCTGTTATCGAGCTAGTCATTCCAGTGGTAAATTTTCAAAAATTGTATTCCCTTGGCCTGTAAATGGACATTCCACATGAGGTTTTGGCCGGCTTGAGCATTAAAGAATTAAACGAACTTTCCTCCAGAAAGTAACATTCTCACGTAAAATTGTCAATTATTATCCAGCCATATCTTCCCACTTTCTGGACATACTAATAATGTTCACAGTACACAGTACAGACTTGTGACGGTTTTGTTAATGTTAAGTGTACTGTTTCTCCTGGTTTGGGTTGGTTTGCCACTTTTCCTTGGATCAATACTCACCATTCTATTACTTCTGATACAAGCTATCTTGGATAGCTGGCCCTAGGACTATATAGACTTAGTAAGCTTTACCGGCTCCAGGAACTGGGTACTCGGCTCCCAACAGCCGAGTACCCATTTGCCTTGAAGCTCATTCTTGTTTGCATAGCAACAAGAGCTACATGCTTTTTTGCAGTTGGAAGTTCTTTGGCTTTTATTAAAGTTTCTAATTCTTTTTTCTGTGATAGTGATAGTTTTGTGTGCGCTCTATAAGGATTATTTGGATTACCATGGAAGGAGCCAATGATATCCAGGTTGTATAATTCCATGTTATTCCATAGTTAAAAGACTTAGGTGTTCAAAATTTCATCCGTTTCGCATGTTCCAATTTCTGACCCCGAATCTGGAACGCGTGTTAGCAACCAAATATGCCAGATTGGTCGCCTTCCTTTAACCCCAACAAGCGATCGGCAGATATGAAATATGGTGTTGGCTATATGGGGTTTAACACGAAAATCGGCTGACGTCGTTCTCCGTATGATTCGAGCGGGTGACATCACACCCGAGTTATCTCAGATTTTTATGTGAAGAAAATGTTTCATTAATTCGCGCATCTGATACTTGGTGCTGCATATTGTAATTGGTAACAGAAAAACTTTGGAATTTTCAAGTTTTGCGTGTTATCACGATCTGTTTGCAGTGGTCTGCGGTTTTACCGTGTTCTACAGCAGTGTGTTTACATTTTGTTGTTTCATCAGATATCGTTTTGGCCTTTGTTGAGAGTATAATTTATATTGATTAGTAAATATACCCCGAATGCTATGCGATATGGTTCCTGGTTCCGTTTATACATCCTGCATGATCAGTATATGGGTGTATATTGCCCGTTTCGTTCTTGTCGTCATAATCAATGCGATCTTTGCTGTAACGTTGTGGGGTGGGGTGCTGGAGGGGTAACATTAATTTATGGTCAAATTTATTTGAAAATTATTTGTCTGCCTTCCATTCCTGTTTCGTTCCGCTTGCTTATTGTGGGTTTGTGCTTATTTATAGGCCAAGCAAGCCCCGCCATCATGTGACGAGTGCCATAAGTTTGTGAGGGTCTTGTTCAAGGACCATGTTTGCTTTAGATGGACAAATGGTAATCTTGATAATAGGTGTAATATTTGTGCAGTGTGGTCGTCCGATATGATGGTCAAGTTCCTTTCCCAGAAGGACTTGGCAGGGTCTGACGGGGATGGGGGTGTTTAGGCGGTCCGAAAGTAAATCGTGGAGCGTCCGTTTCGGCCCCTGGGGCCGCGCCACGTCTGCAACCAGAGGCTGAGATGGCACCTCCGGCGTGGTTTGGACCTGCTATGCTTCTTTCATAGCGTCCTTCCCACGCTGGTTTCATCCCTGCTTCCGAAAGTTGCAGGGCAGTCTTCCCGTGGCAAGCGCACGCACTAGGGGCTGTAGGGAAACCGCTAGCGGGACAACCTTCAAAGAAGCAGAAGAAGCATAAGGGCATGGCACGACTTCTGCTTCAGCTGGCTTTTCTCAGCCGCCGCCGGCGAAGAAAGCCAGGAAGGTTGTAGAGGCGCCTACCCTCCCCAAGGTTGCTCCTGACCGCCCTAGAGGCGGGAAGGGCAAGGGGAAGGGTAAGTCCTCAAAGGGCGGACAGAAGGGGCGGATCGTACCTGAGGGTACGAGAGCTCCCTTCATATCCGTCTGGACCGCGCCTGTGCGACAGGAACAGCGGTGCCAGTTATACCCGTCGTGCCTAGAACGAAATGGTTCTCTCTCTCTCTCTCTCTCTCTCTCTCTCGTTAAGAAAGGGGGGGGGGGGTGGGGGGGGCGGACTGCGAGCCGGACAACCCCGTTAGACGTCGAGGCGTCTATGGTGGGTGGAAGGCTCATGCGTTTCGTCGAGGCCTGGCGAGGTGTGACGTCAGACAGTCTGGTCCCGGGATGGTTATCCCAGGGGTACATGCCGGAGTGGTGGGACTTTCCACCGCAGAATCTGTCTTTGGCACCTGTCTGGACACCCGTACTACGGGACCCAGACAAGTTAGAAGCCGTTCAAAACGAAGTGTCGGGTTTGCTTCTGAAGGGAGCAATAAACCCAGCGAACCAGAACACTCCGGGCTTCTATTCAAATATGTTCCTTGTCCCCAAGAGCACGGGGAGATGGAGACCCATACTCAATCTCTCTAAATTGGTTTATCCATACGCCTCGGTTCCAGATGGAAAAGCCGAGGTCGGTAATGGCAGGATTGAGGAAGGGAATGTGGTGTGTGTCGATCGATCTGAAAGATGCATATTTCCACATTCCTATGAACCGGAGTTGGCACAGGTTTCTGAGATTTGCGTTTCAGAATCAAATATGGGAGTTTACTGTTCTCCCGTTTGGCCTGTCGACAGCTCCGAGGGTTTTCACAAGAGTGGTCCTTGCGGTGACAGCGTTTCTCAGAAAAGAGAACGTGGCGCTACACACCTACATAGACGACTGGCTGCTCAAGGCAGACTCGGCAGCCAGGTTGAACGTGGATACTGCTCTGACTCTGAAGTTACTTTCAGATCTAGGCTGGATAGTCAACGAGGAGAAATCCGAGTTGACACCCACTCAACATTTCGTTTATTTGGGGATGCGATTCGACCTCGAGGAGGGCAGGGTTTACCCGTCAGAGCCCAGAGTGGTGTCTCTGTTAGCCATCCTCGGGAGTTTTCGAGTGGGAAACCACATTCAGGCGAGGCGGTTCCTTCGGATGCTGGGCATGATGGTCTCCATGGAGCAGGTTATCCCGTACGCTGCTCTAATGCGAAGACCTATCCAGTTGTATCTGATGTCTCTGTGGAAACAGAGAACAGAACCCCTGTCAAAACTGGTGCCAGTTTTGGAGCCGATAATATCGCATCTTCTATGGTGGAAACAGCGTCAGAATCTCCTAATAGGGGTTTCGCTGCACCTACCCCACCCCCAGCTGTCCGTTTACACGGATGCATCGCTGGAAGGGTGGGGTGCCTGCCTGGGAGAACACCAGGTCTCGGGCACATGGACTCTCCCGGAGAGTCAGCTGCATATCAATCTGTTGGAAATGATGGCAGTGGAACTGGCGTTGGAAGAGTTCCTTCCGATGATCAGGGGCAAGGTGATATTGATACGGTCGGACAATTCGACAGTAGTATCATATATAAATCGCCAAGGAGGGACCAGGTCGCCCACCCTGTGCAACAGGGTGTGGCACTTGATTCAATGGTGCAGGAATTACTCGGTTGTTTTGAAAGCAGCTCATATTCCTGGCCGATTGAACATTCTGGCGGATGCTTTGTCTCGCAGACAGAGAATCCTGCCAACAGAATGGTCCCTCAACCCTCCAGTTCTACGACGGATCTTCGAGCATTGGGGCAAACCCAACGTGGACTTGTTCGCCACAAAGGAAAATGCTCAAATCATGACATATGTCTCGCCGATTCCAGATCCAAATGCCGTCGATACAGACGCTCTGGCGATAAGCTGGAGAGGGATGCACGCTTACGCGTATCCGCCCACCATTCTTCAACCGAAGGTATTGGTGAAGGTCAGGGAGGAACCGTGTCTGGTCCTGCTAATAGCGCCGTATTGGCCGAGCAGGGCGTGGTTCACGGATCTTCTGGATCTGCTGGTGGAAAATCCTGTGCAGTTGGCCGAGATTCCGAACATAATCTCCCAGGCCAAGGGACGCTTCCTACACGAGCGTCCCGAAATGTTCAAATTGACTGCGTGGATGTTGTCAAACAACGTTCCACGTCGGAAGGCTTTTCTCGACAGGCTGCTGATTTCATCGCGGCTGCGAGAAGGAGGTCAACCTTCAAGTCATATAACAACAAGGTTAACAGATTTGCAGACTGGTGTGAAGAAAAGGGTATTGATACCTTTCAATCCACTATTCAGCAAATAGCAGACTTTCTCTGTGAGCTGTTCTTTACAGGACTAGCTCCCGTCACAATTGCTGGATACAAGTCAGCTTTGGCATCAGTTATCCCTTGTCTAGCCAACAGGGATAGTCCAGAGGTGGCCCAGTTAAACGTGATGTTGAAGGGAATGAGCAATCTCCGCCCGAGACAACCGGTAGTCATTCCAGCCTGGAGTCTATCTTTAGTGCTTAATGTACTGGCCAAGCACCCATTCGAACCGTTGCGTTCGGCTAGTCTAAAGCATTTGACTCTAAAGGCGGTCTTTCTATTGGCAGCTTCCTCAGCTAGAAGGCGCAGTGAGATCCATGCGCTTTCGGCAGAGAGGAACCGATTTATTGTTTCTGGAGAAGGTCTGCGTCTTCTGCCAAGAGCAGAATTTATGTCAAAGAACCAATCTTTAAGATATCCCGGCAAACCGATCATTATACCGAAGTTAACCAGGTTTGATCGTGATGCCAGTGTCTGGTGCCCGGTCCGTGCTTTGACTAAGTACAAGAAACGGACTGACTCGTTACGGTCGAACGATAGACATTTGTGGATCTGCCATAAAAAGCCTTATGGCGCCGCATCCATGGATACTATCTCTCGTTGGGTGGTCGAATGCATTCAGACTACTCATGAGATGGCGACTGGGCACCAGGTGCAGGGCGTAAGGGCACACGATGTTAGACATCATGGCCGTTGCACAATGGCACTGTGAGTCCTCATTTACGGATTACTATATGAGGGATGTGTCAGACTCAGCCAATCCACTCGCTTTAGCTGTTTTGAAACGATAGTTAGTGACCACACTGCTTTTCCCCTTTTTTCACTTAGGTAAGAAAAGAACCTAAAGCAGGCATGGTCAAGCGAGAGGATGTCAACCAGATTGTGTCACTGATGGCCGAACCGGTGTATGGTTGTAGGCGGTACGTCTGAAGTCCTGTTATCATAAGGTAATTCAACAAGTGAGAGTTTTTTGTATTATGTATATGTATCATGTTCATTCATCTTATATATTCATGCTCATTCCCAGGCTAATACAAGCGATATGCAGGGAGTAGTTAACCCTCTTGGCATATTGGTGTTTCAGGCGAGATACATGTTCGTTAGTTCTCTCCCTTTTCTTAGGAGGAAAAAGGGGGGGGGGGGGCTGTGACGCGAATGTGATTCGGTTCCGTGAACTTGACGGTCCTTTTAGGTCTCCGTTAGTCAAGTTTGAAGTCTAAAATCTTTCTCCAAGGGGCAAAATTAGCATGTATGGCTTGCCCCTTCCCACCAGGTTACTGATCAAATCTGGTGTATATCAGAAGTAACAGAATGGTCAGTATTGATCGAAGGAGAATGCAGGAAATGTCAATTTCCCTTTCTCCGAGATCTAACAATACTCACCATTCTGTTACGGACCCAGCCTCCCAGCCCCACGGAGGCAAGCCATAGTTTTCTCTTGTTTGGTGGCTATGCAAACAATATGAGCTCTATGGTAAACGGGTACTCGGCAGTGGGGAGCCGGGTACCCGGTTCCCAGGAGTCGGTAAAGCTTTCTAAGTCTATAATCCTAGAGCCGCTGTCAAGGCCAGCTGTATATCAGAAGTAACAGAATGGTGAGTATTGTTAGATCTCGGAGAAAGGGAAATTGACATTTCCTGCATTCTATTTGATTGGTCAATTTCTTTGGCAACATCTCCCATTTTGAAAAATGTCCATTGAATCAACTAAGATTACTTACTACTCAGTAATGTCATTAGCTTCCAGGCCCATTTCAACCACACTTGGCTGGGATATCTAGAGCATGTTTCTAGGTTTGTAAGCTTCAGAAATTTAATTGTTCAGTTTTCTTGCGATCGTTGATGTCAGAAACTGTCCTGACAAGAAATTGGTTGAAAAGGCTAATCATTAACCACTGCTAATTTAACCCGTTCATGGCCAAACCGTCCAAAACCAGCCCCTGCAGGGGTCTTGAGGCAGCCGCATGTCCATTTGCAGGCTAAGCGAAGACTAAAAAAATTTACCACTGAAATGACTGGCTCGATAATCAAGCCAGACTCAGTAATCGAGTCGTTTATTCCAGTGATAAATGGTAAAAAATAGTCCTTGGTCTACAAATGGACAATCAATTTAGCAAATATTGAGATTTTCTTGACTAAATTTAGCCATTAAAGGGTTAACCATGACCAAATTTAGCCATTAAACGGTTAAAACGATTTCAAATAAGAACTCATTTCAACCTAACTTTGCTTGAAGGATTCTAGTCAAGTGTTGATGGGCTTCAGAATTTATAAAATTTGATTAATATACTTGGATTTTCAGAAATTGCCTGTGAAATAGAAAGATTACAGGCATGACTGGAGCATGATTAACCACTAGGCCGATTTCCAAACATGGCTGGGAGAACACTTGTAGAGTTATTAGCGAGCCTGGGACAGTGGTTAAACCGTTTTCGCAATACAAGAAAACAAACGAAATCCATGGAATCGGTATTTTGCGACATAAAATTGATTTTCAAAGGGAAATCAATGGAAAATTACGTTCTTTCTGCAAAGCATTTGGAATTTATTGAAACGGAAACATGGTATTCAAATAGGAAGTAATGGATATTAACCCTTTAATGGTCATATTTGGACAAGAAAATTTAAATATTACAATTTTGAAAATTTTTCATTAGAATTACTGGCTGTTATCGAGCTAGTCATTCCAGTGGTAAATTTTCAAAAATTGTATTCCCTTGGCCTGTAAATGGACATTCCACATGAGGTTTTGGCCGGCTTGAGCATTAAAGAATTAAACGAACTTTCCTCCAGAAAGTAACATTCTCACGTAAAATTGTCAATTATTATCCAGCCATATCTTCCCACTTTCTGGACATACTAATAATGTTCACAGTACACAGTACAGACTTGTGACGGTTTTGTTAATGTTAAGTGTACTGTTTCTCCTGGTTTGGGTTGGTTTGCCACTTTTCCTTGGATCAATACTCACCATTCTATTACTTCTGATACAAGCTATCTTGGATAGCTGGCCCTAGGACTATATAGACTTAGTAAGCTTTACCGGCTCCAGGAACTGGGTACTCGGCTCCCAACAGCCGAGTACCCATTTGCCTTGAAGCTCATTCTTGTTTGCATAGCAACAAGAGCTACATGCTTTTTTGCAGTTGGAAGTTCTTTGGCTTTTATTAAAGTTTCTAATTCTTTTTTCTGTGATAGTGATAGTTTTGTGTGCGCTCTATAAGGATTATTTGGATTACCATGGAAGGAGCCAATGATATCCAGGTTGTATAATTCCATGTTATTCCATAGTTAAAAGACTTAGGTGTTCAAAATTTCATCCGTTTCGCATGTTCCAATTTCTGACCCCGAATCTGGAACGCGTGTTAGCAACCAAATATGCCAGATTGGTCGCCTTCCTTTAACCCCAACAAGCGATCGGCAGATATGAAATATGGTGTTGGCTATATGGGGTTTAACACGAAAATCGGCTGACGTCGTTCTCCGTATGATTCGAGCGGGTGACATCACACCCGAGTTATCTCAGATTTTTATGTGAAGAAAATGTTTCATTAATTCGCGCATCTGATACTTGGTGCTGCATATTGTAATTGGTAACAGAAAAACTTTGGAATTTTCAAGTTTTGCGTGTTATCACGATCTGTTTGCAGTGGTCTGCGGTTTTACCGTGTTCTACAGCAGTGTGTTTACATTTTGTTGTTTCATCAGATATCGTTTTGGCCTTTGTTGAGAGTATAATTTATATTGATTAGTAAATATACCCCGAATGCTATGCGATATGGTTCCTGGTTCCGTTTATACATCCTGCATGATCAGTATATGGGTGTATATTGCCCGTTTCGTTCTTGTCGTCATAATCAATGCGATCTTTGCTGTAACGTTGTGGGGTGGGGTGCTGGAGGGGTAACATTAATTTATGGTCAAATTTATTTGAAAATTATTTGTCTGCCTTCCATTCCTGTTTCGTTCCGCTTGCTTATTGTGGGTTTGTGCTTATTTATAGGCCAAGCAAGCCCCGCCATCATGTGACGAGTGCCATAAGTTTGTGAGGGTCTTGTTCAAGGACCATGTTTGCTTTAGATGGACAAATGGTAATCTTGATAATAGGTGTAATATTTGTGCAGTGTGGTCGTCCGATATGATGGTCAAGTTCCTTTCCCAGAAGGACTTGGCAGGGTCTGACGGGGATGGGGGTGTTTAGGCGGTCCGAAAGTAAATCGTGGAGCGTCCGTTTCGGCCCCTGGGGCCGCGCCACGTCTGCAACCAGAGGCTGAGATGGCACCTCCGGCGTGGTTTGGACCTGCTATGCTTCTTTCATAGCGTCCTTCCCACGCTGGTTTCATCCCTGCTTCCGAAAGTTGCAGGGCAGTCTTCCCGTGGCAAGCGCACGCACTAGGGGCTGTAGGGAAACCGCTAGCGGGACAACCTTCAAAGAAGCAGAAGAAGCATAAGGGCATGGCACGACTTCTGCTTCAGCTGGCTTTTCTCAGCCGCCGCCGGCGAAGAAAGCCAGGAAGGTTGTAGAGGCGCCTACCCTCCCCAAGGTTGCTCCTGACCGCCCTAGAGGCGGGAAGGGCAAGGGGAAGGGTAAGTCCTCAAAGGGCGGACAGAAGGGGCGGATCGTACCTGAGGGTACGAGAGCTCCCTTCATATCCGTCTGGACCGCGCCTGTGCGACAGGAACAGCGGTGCCAGTTATACCCGTCGTGCCTAGAACGAAATGGTTCTCTCTCTCTCTCTCTCTCTCTCTCTCTCTCGTTAAGAAAGGGGGGGGGGGGTGGGGGGGCGGACTGCGAGCCGGACAACCCCGTTAGACGTCGAGGCGTCTATGGTGGGTGGAAGGCTCATGCGTTTCGTCGAGGCCTGGCGAGGTGTGACGTCAGACAGTCTGGTCCCGGGATGGTTATCCCAGGGGTACATGCCGGAGTGGTGGGACTTTCCACCGCAGAATCTGTCTTTGGCACCTGTCTGGACACCCGTACTACGGGACCCAGACAAGTTAGAAGCCGTTCAAAACGAAGTGTCGGGTTTGCTTCTGAAGGGAGCAATAAACCCAGCGAACCAGAACACTCCGGGCTTCTATTCAAATATGTTCCTTGTCCCCAAGAGCACGGGGAGATGGAGACCCATACTCAATCTCTCTAAATTGGTTTATCCATACGCCTCGGTTCCAGATGGAAAAGCCGAGGTCGGTAATGGCAGGATTGAGGAAGGGAATGTGGTGTGTGTCGATCGATCTGAAAGATGCATATTTCCACATTCCTATGAACCGGAGTTGGCACAGGTTTCTGAGATTTGCGTTTCAGAATCAAATATGGGAGTTTACTGTTCTCCCGTTTGGCCTGTCGACAGCTCCGAGGGTTTTCACAAGAGTGGTCCTTGCGGTGACAGCATTTCTCAGAAAGAGAACGTGGCGCTACACACCTACATAGACGACTGGCTGCTTAAAGCAGACTGCAGCCAGGTTGAACGTGGATACTGCTCTGACTCTGAAGTTACTTTCAGATCTAGGCTGGATAGTCAACAAGGAAAATTCCGAGTTGACACCCACTCAACATTTCGTTTATTTGGGGATGCGATTCGATCTCGAGGAGGGCAGGGTTTACCCGTCAGAGCCCGGAGTGGTGTCTGTTAGTCATCCTCAAGAGTTTTCGAGTGGGAAACCACATTCAGGCGAGGCGGTTTCTTCGGATGCTGGGCGTGATGGTCTCCATGGAGCAAGTGATCCCGTACGCTGCTCTAATGCGAAGACCTATCCAGTTGTATCTGATGTCTCTGTGGAAACAGTGAAAGAACCCCTGTCAAAACTGGTGCTAGTTTTGTAGCCGATAATATCGCATCTTGTATGGTGGAAACAGCGTCAGAATCTCCTAGTAGGGGTTTCGCTGCACCTACCCCACCCCCAGCTGTCCGTGTACACGGATGCATCGCTTGAGGGGTGGGGGCCTGGCTGGAAGAACACCAGGTCTCGGGCATGGACTCTCCTGGAGAGTCAGCTGCATATCAATCTGTTGGAAATGATGGCAGTGGAACTGGCGTTGGAAGAGTTTCTTCCGATGAGCAGGGGCAAGGTGATATTGATACGGTCGGATTATTCGACGGTAGTATCATACATAAATCGCCAAGGCGGGACCAGGTCACCCACACTGTTATTAAAGTGTGGCACTTGATTCAATGGTGCGGGAATTATTCGGTTGTTTTGAAAGCAGCTCACATTCCTGGCCGATTGAACATTCTGGCGGATGCTTTGTCTCGCAGACAGAGAATTCTGCCAACAGAATGGTCCCTCAACCCTCCAGTTCTATGAAGGATCCAACGTGGACTTGTTCGCCACAAGGGGAAACGCTCAGGTCATGACTTATGTCTCGCCGATTCCAGATCCAAATGCCGTCGATACAGACGCTCTGGCGATAAGCTGGATAGGGATGCACGCTTACGCGTACCCACCCACCATCCTTCTGCCGAAGGTATTGGTGAAGATCAGGGAGGAACCGTGTCTGGTCCTGCTAATAGCGCCGTATTGGCCAAGCAGGGCGTGGTTCACGGATCTGCTAGATCTGCTGGTGGTAAATCCAGTGCAGTTGCCCGAGATTCCGAACATAATCTCGCAGGCCAAGGGACGCTTCCTACACGAGCGTCCAGAAATGTTATTGACTGCGTGGTTGTTGTCAAACAACGTTCCACGTCGGAAGGCTTTTCTCGACAGGCTGCTGATTTCATCACGGCTGCGAGAAGGAGGCCAACCTTCAAGTCATATAACGACAAGGTTAGCGGATTTGCAGACTGGTGTGAAGAAAAGGGTATTGATACCTTTCAATCCACTATTCAGCAAATAGCAGACTTTCTCTGTGAGCTGTTCTTTACAGGACTAGCTCCCGTCACAATTGCTGGATACAAGTCAGCTTTGGCATCAGTTATCCCTTGTCTAGCCAACAGGGATAGTCCAGAGGTGGCCCAGTTAAACGTGATGTTGAAGGGAATGAGCAATCTCCGCCCGAGACAACCGGTAGTCATTCCAGCCTGGAGTCTATCTTTAGTGCTTAATGTACTGGCCAAGCACCCATTCGAACCGTTGCGTTCGGCTAGTCTAAAGCATTTGACTCTAAAGGCGGTCTTTCTATTGGCAGCTTCCTCAGCTAGAAGGCGCAGTGAGATCCATGCGCTTTCGGCAGAGAGGAACCGATTTATTGTTTCTGGAGAAGGTCTGCGTCTTCTGCCAAGAGCAGAATTTATGTCAAAGAACCAATCTTTAAGATATCCCGGCAAACCGATCATTATACCGAAGTTAACCAGGTTTGATCGTGATGCCAGTGTCTGGTGCCCGGTCCGTGCTTTGACTAAGTACAAGAAACGGACTGACTCGTTACGGTCGAACGATAGACATTTGTGGATCTGCCATAAAAAGCCTTATGGCGCCGCATCCATGGATACTATCTCTCGTTGGGTGGTCGAATGCATTCAGACTACTCATGAGATGGCGACTGGGCACCAGGTGCAGGGCGTAAGGGCACACGATGTTAGACATCATGGCCGTTGCACAATGGCACTGTGAGTCCTCATTTACGGATTACTATATGAGGGATGTGTCAGACTCAGCCAATCCACTCGCTTTAGCTGTTTTGAAACGATAGTTAGTGACCACACTGCTTTTCCCCTTTTTTCACTTAGGTAAGAAAAGAACCTAAAGCAGGCATGGTCAAGCGAGAGGATGTCAACCAGATTGTGTCACTGATGGCCGAACCGGTGTATGGTTGTAGGCGGTACGTCTGAAGTCCTGTTATCATAAGGTAATTCAACAAGTGAGAGTTTTTTGTATTATGTATATGTATCATGTTCATTCATCTTATATATTCATGCTCATTCCCAGGCTAATACAAGCGATATGCAGGGAGTAGTTAACCCTCTTGGCATATTGGTGTTTCAGGCGAGATACATGTTCGTTAGTTCTCTCCCTTTTCTTAGGAGGAAAAAGGGGGGGGGGGGGCTGTGACGCGAATGTGATTCGGTTCCGTGAACTTGACGGTCCTTTTAGGTCTCCGTTAGTCAAGTTTGAAGTCTAAAATCTTTCTCCAAGGGGCAAAATTAGCATGTATGGCTTGCCCCTTCCCACCAGGTTACTGATCAAATCTGGTGTATATCAGAAGTAACAGAATGGTCAGTATTGATCGAAGGAGAATGCAGGAAATGTCAATTTCCCTTTCTCCGAGATCTAACAATACTCACCATTCTGTTACGGACCCAGCCTCCCAGCCCCACGGAGGCAAGCCATAGTTTTCTCTTGTTTGGTGGCTATGCAAACAATATGAGCTCTATGGTAAACGGGTACTCGGCAGTGGGGAGCCGGGTACCCGGTTCCCAGGAGTCGGTAAAGCTTTCTAAGTCTATAATCCTAGAGCCGCTGTCAAGGCCAGCTGTATATCAGAAGTAACAGAATGGTGAGTATTGTTAGATCTCGGAGAAAGGGAAATTGACATTTCCTGCATTCTATTTGATTGGTCAATTTCTTTGGCAACATCTCCCATTTTGAAAAATGTCCATTGAATCAACTAAGATTACTTACTACTCAGTAATGTCATTAGCTTCCAGGCCCATTTCAACCACACTTGGCTGGGATATCTAGAGCATGTTTCTAGGTTTGTAAGCTTCAGAAATTTAATTGTTCAGTTTTCTTGCGATCGTTGATGTCAGAAACTGTCCTGACAAGAAATTGGTTGAAAAGGCTAATCATTAACCACTGCTAATTTAACCCGTTCATGGCCAAACCGTCCAAAACCAGCCCCTGCAGGGGTCTTGAGGCAGCCGCATGTCCATTTGCAGGCTAAGCGAAGACTAAAAAAATTTACCACTGAAATGACTGGCTCGATAATCAAGCCAGACTCAGTAATCGAGTCGTTTATTCCAGTGATAAATGGTAAAAAATAGTCCTTGGTCTACAAATGGACAATCAATTTAGCAAATATTGAGATTTTCTTGACTAAATTTAGCCATTAAAGGGTTAACCATGACCAAATTTAGCCATTAAACGGTTAAAACGATTTCAAATAAGAACTCATTTCAACCTAACTTTGCTTGAAGGATTCTAGTCAAGTGTTGATGGGCTTCAGAATTTATAAAATTTGATTAATATACTTGGATTTTCAGAAATTGCCTGTGAAATAGAAAGATTACAGGCATGACTGGAGCATGATTAACCACTAGGCCGATTTCCAAACATGGCTGGGAGAACACTTGTAGAGTTATTAGCGAGCCTGGGACAGTGGTTAAACCGTTTTCGCAATACAAGAAAACAAACGAAATCCATGGAATCGGTATTTTGCGACATAAAATTGATTTTCAAAGGGAAATCAATGGAAAATTACGTTCTTTCTGCAAAGCATTTGGAATTTATTGAAACGGAAACATGGTATTCAAATAGGAAGTAATGGATATTAACCCTTTAATGGTCATATTTGGACAAGAAAATTTAAATATTACAATTTTGAAAATTTTTCATTAGAATTACTGGCTGTTATCGAGCTAGTCATTCCAGTGGTAAATTTTCAAAAATTGTATTCCCTTGGCCTGTAAATGGACATTCCACATGAGGTTTTGGCCGGCTTGAGCATTAAAGAATTAAACGAACTTTCCTCCAGAAAGTAACATTCTCACGTAAAATTGTCAATTATTATCCAGCCATATCTTCCCACTTTCTGGACATACTAATAATGTTCACAGTACACAGTACAGACTTGTGACGGTTTTGTTAATGTTAAGTGTACTGTTTCTCCTGGTTTGGGTTGGTTTGCCACTTTTCCTTGGATCAATACTCACCATTCTATTACTTCTGATACAAGCTATCTTGGATAGCTGGCCCTAGGACTATATAGACTTAGTAAGCTTTACCGGCTCCAGGAACTGGGTACTCGGCTCCCAACAGCCGAGTACCCATTTGCCTTGAAGCTCATTCTTGTTTGCATAGCAACAAGAGCTACATGCTTTTTTGCAGTTGGAAGTTCTTTGGCTTTTATTAAAGTTTCTAATTCTTTTTTCTGTGATAGTGATAGTTTTGTGTGCGCTCTATAAGGATTATTTGGATTACCATGGAAGGAGCCAATGATATCCAGGTTGTATAATTCCATGTTATTCCATAGTTAAAAGACTTAGGTGTTCAAAATTTCATCCGTTTCGCATGTTCCAATTTCTGACCCCGAATCTGGAACGCGTGTTAGCAACCAAATATGCCAGATTGGTCGCCTTCCTTTAACCCCAACAAGCGATCGGCAGATATGAAATATGGTGTTGGCTATATGGGGTTTAACACGAAAATCGGCTGACGTCGTTCTCCGTATGATTCGAGCGGGTGACATCACACCCGAGTTATCTCAGATTTTTATGTGAAGAAAATGTTTCATTAATTCGCGCATCTGATACTTGGTGCTGCATATTGTAATTGGTAACAGAAAAACTTTGGAATTTTCAAGTTTTGCGTGTTATCACGATCTGTTTGCAGTGGTCTGCGGTTTTACCGTGTTCTACAGCAGTGTGTTTACATTTTGTTGTTTCATCAGATATCGTTTTGGCCTTTGTTGAGAGTATAATTTATATTGATTAGTAAATATACCCCGAATGCTATGCGATATGGTTCCTGGTTCCGTTTATACATCCTGCATGATCAGTATATGGGTGTATATTGCCCGTTTCGTTCTTGTCGTCATAATCAATGCGATCTTTGCTGTAACGTTGTGGGGTGGGGTGCTGGAGGGGTAACATTAATTTATGGTCAAATTTATTTGAAAATTATTTGTCTGCCTTCCATTCCTGTTTCGTTCCGCTTGCTTATTGTGGGTTTGTGCTTATTTATAGGCCAAGCAAGCCCCGCCATCATGTGACGAGTGCCATAAGTTTGTGAGGGTCTTGTTCAAGGACCATGTTTGCTTTAGATGGACAAATGGTAATCTTGATAATAGGTGTAATATTTGTGCAGTGTGGTCGTCCGATATGATGGTCAAGTTCCTTTCCCAGAAGGACTTGGCAGGGTCTGACGGGGATGGGGGTGTTTAGGCGGTCCGAAAGTAAATCGTGGAGCGTCCGTTTCGGCCCCTGGGGCCGCGCCACGTCTGCAACCAGAGGCTGAGATGGCACCTCCGGCGTGGTTTGGACCTGCTATGCTTCTTTCATAGCGTCCTTCCCACGCTGGTTTCATCCCTGCTTCCGAAAGTTGCAGGGCAGTCTTCCCGTGGCAAGCGCACGCACTAGGGGCTGTAGGGAAACCGCTAGCGGGACAACCTTCAAAGAAGCAGAAGAAGCATAAGGGCATGGCACGACTTCTGCTTCAGCTGGCTTTTCTCAGCCGCCGCCGGCGAAGAAAGCCAGGAAGGTTGTAGAGGCGCCTACCCTCCCCAAGGTTGCTCCTGACCGCCCTAGAGGCGGGAAGGGCAAGGGGAAGGGTAAGTCCTCAAAGGGCGGACAGAAGGGGCGGATCGTACCTGAGGGTACGAGAGCTCCCTTCATATCCGTCTGGACCGCGCCTGTGCGACAGGAACAGCGGTGCCAGTTATACCCGTCGTGCCTAGAACGAAATGGTTCTCTCTCTCTCTCTCTCTCTCTCTCTCTCGTTAAGAAAGGGGGGGGGGGGTGGGGGGGCGGACTGCGAGCCGGACAACCCCGTTAGACGTCGAGGCGTCTATGGTGGGTGGAAGGCTCATGCGTTTCGTCGAGGCCTGGCGAGGTGTGACGTCAGACAGTCTGGTCCCGGGATGGTTATCCCAGGGGTACATGCCGGAGTGGTGGGACTTTCCACCGCAGAATCTGTCTTTGGCACCTGTCTGGACACCCGTACTACGGGACCCAGACAAGTTAGAAGCCGTTCAAAACGAAGTGTCGGGTTTGCTTCTGAAGGGAGCAATAAACCCAGCGAACCAGAACACTCCGGGCTTCTATTCAAATATGTTCCTTGTCCCCAAGAGCACGGGGAGATGGAGACCCATACTCAATCTCTCTAAATTGGTTTATCCATACGCCTCGGTTCCAGATGGAAAAGCCGAGGTCGGTAATGGCAGGATTGAGGAAGGGAATGTGGTGTGTGTCGATCGATCTGAAAGATGCATATTTCCACATTCCTATGAACCGGAGTTGGCACAGGTTTCTGAGATTTGCGTTTCAGAATCAAATATGGGAGTTTACTGTTCTCCCGTTTGGCCTGTCGACAGCTCCGAGGGTTTTCACAAGAGTGGTCCTTGCGGTGACAGCATTTCTCAGAAAGAGAACGTGGCGCTACACACCTACATAGACGACTGGCTGCTTAAAGCAGACTGCAGCCAGGTTGAACGTGGATACTGCTCTGACTCTGAAGTTACTTTCAGATCTAGGCTGGATAGTCAACAAGGAAAATTCCGAGTTGACACCCACTCAACATTTCGTTTATTTGGGGATGCGATTCGATCTCGAGGAGGGCAGGGTTTACCCGTCAGAGCCCGGAGTGGTGTCTGTTAGTCATCCTCAAGAGTTTTCGAGTGGGAAACCACATTCAGGCGAGGCGGTTTCTTCGGATGCTGGGCGTGATGGTCTCCATGGAGCAAGTGATCCCGTACGCTGCTCTAATGCGAAGACCTATCCAGTTGTATCTGATGTCTCTGTGGAAACAGTGAAAGAACCCCTGTCAAAACTGGTGCTAGTTTTGTAGCCGATAATATCGCATCTTGTATGGTGGAAACAGCGTCAGAATCTCCTAGTAGGGGTTTCGCTGCACCTACCCCACCCCCAGCTGTCCGTGTACACGGATGCATCGCTTGAGGGGTGGGGGCCTGGCTGGAAGAACACCAGGTCTCGGGCATGGACTCTCCTGGAGAGTCAGCTGCATATCAATCTGTTGGAAATGATGGCAGTGGAACTGGCGTTGGAAGAGTTTCTTCCGATGAGCAGGGGCAAGGTGATATTGATACGGTCGGATTATTCGACGGTAGTATCATACATAAATCGCCAAGGCGGGACCAGGTCACCCACACTGTTATTAAAGTGTGGCACTTGATTCAATGGTGCGGGAATTATTCGGTTGTTTTGAAAGCAGCTCACATTCCTGGCCGATTGAACATTCTGGCGGATGCTTTGTCTCGCAGACAGAGAATTCTGCCAACAGAATGGTCCCTCAACCCTCCAGTTCTATGAAGGATCCAACGTGGACTTGTTCGCCACAAGGGGAAACGCTCAGGTCATGACTTATGTCTCGCCGATTCCAGATCCAAATGCCGTCGATACAGACGCTCTGGCGATAAGCTGGATAGGGATGCACGCTTACGCGTACCCACCCACCATCCTTCTGCCGAAGGTATTGGTGAAGATCAGGGAGGAACCGTGTCTGGTCCTGCTAATAGCGCCGTATTGGCCAAGCAGGGCGTGGTTCACGGATCTGCTAGATCTGCTGGTGGTAAATCCAGTGCAGTTGCCCGAGATTCCGAACATAATCTCGCAGGCCAAGGGACGCTTCCTACACGAGCGTCCAGAAATGTTATTGACTGCGTGGTTGTTGTCAAACAACGTTCCACGTCGGAAGGCTTTTCTCGACAGGCTGCTGATTTCATCACGGCTGCGAGAAGGAGGCCAACCTTCAAGTCATATAACGACAAGGTTAGCGGATTTGCAGACTGGTGTGAGGAAAAGGGTCTTGTTACCTTTCATTCCACTATTCAGCAAATAGCAGATTTTCTCTGTGAGCTGTTCTTTTCAGGACTAGCTCCTGTCACAATTGCTGCATACAAGTCAGCTTTGGCATCAGTTATCCCTTGTCTAGCCAACATGGATAGTCCGGAGGTGGCCCAGTTGAGTGTGATGGTGAAGGGAATGAGCAATCTCTGACCGAGACAACCAGTAGTCATTCCAGCCTGGTGTCTATCTTTAAGGCTTAATTTACTGGCCAAGCACCCTTTCGAACCGTTGCGTTCGGCTAGTCTAAAGCATTTGACTCTAAAGGCGGTCTTTCTATTGGCAGCTTCCTCATCTAGAAGGCGCAGTGTAATCCATGCACTTTCAGCAGAGAGGGACCGATTTATTGTCTCCAGAGAGGGTCTGCGTCTACTGCCAAGAGCAGAGACCAAGTACAAGAAATGGACTGACTCGTTACCGTCGAACGATAGACATCTGTGGATCTGCCATAAGAAGCCTCATGGCGCCGCATCCATGGATACTATCTCTCGTTGGGTAGTCGAATGCATTCAGACTACTCATGAGATGGCGACTGGGCACCAGGTGCAAGGCGTAAGGGCACACGATGTTCGAGGAATAGCTGCCTCGACCGCCCTTTACAGTGGTGTTCTGTTAGAGGACATCATGGCTGTTGCACAATGGCACTGAGTCCTCATTTATGGATTACTATATGAGGGATGTGTCAGACTCGGCCAATCCACTCGCTTTAGCTGTTTTGAGACGATAGTTAAGTGACCACACTGCTCTTCACCCTTTTTTCACTTCGGTTAGAAAAGAACCTAAAGCAGGCATGGTCGAGCGTGAGGATGACAACCAGATTGTGTCACTGATGGCCGGACCAGTGAATGGTTGGAGGCGGTACGTCTGAAGTCCAATTATCATAAGGTAATTCATTAGTGAGAGTTTTTTGTATTATGTCTATATATCATATTCATTCATCTTATATATTCATGCTCATTCCCAGGCTAATACATGTGGATATGCAAGGAGCAGTTAACCCTCTTGGCATATTTGTGTTTCAGGCGAGATACATGTTCGTGAGTTCTCTCCCTTTGCTTAGGAGAAAAAGGGGGGTGGGGGGCAGTGACGCGAATGTGATTCGGTTCCGATAACTTGACGGCCCTTTTTAGGTCTCCGTTAGTCAAGTTGTTAAGTCTAAATCTTTCTCCAAGGGGAAAAAGTAGCATTTATGGCTTGCCCCTTCCCACCAGGTTACTGAACAAATCTGGTGTATATCAGAAAGTAACAGAATGGTGAGTATTGATCGAAGGAGAATGTAGGAAATTTCAATTTCCCTTTCTCCCATGTCTAACAATACTCACCATTCTGTTACGGACCCAGCCTCCCAGCCCCACGGAGGCAAGCCATGGATTTCTCTTGTTTGGTGGCTATGCAAACAATATGAGCTCTATGGTAGACGGGTACTCGGCAGTTGGGGGCCGAGTACCCGGTTCCAAGGAGTCGGTAAAGCTTTCTAAGTCTATAGTCCTAGAGCCAGCTGTCAAGGCCAGCTGTGTATCAGAAAGTAACAGAATGGTGAGTATTGTTAGATCTCGGAGAAAGGGAAATCGAAATTTCCTGCAGTCTTCTTGGGACGGCCCATACTGACCCGAGCATCTTTGGTGGCCAAGCGCGGGCCATCTTGGAAGACACTGCCAGCATCGCGCAGTATCAGTTAGCGGTGAATCTGCAGCTGGAACTAGTGCGACAGGCGCACACGCTAGGGGCTGTAGCCAAACCACTAACCGGACAACCTTCTAAGAAGCAGAAGAAGCATAAAAGCAAGGCGAAAGCCAAGCCTGGTGCTGTTTCTGCTTCTACTGTGTCTTCTCAGCCGCTAAGCCAGGCCAAGAAGGTTGGGGAGGCACCTACCCACCCCAATGTTGCTGCCCGAGAGGCGGGAAGGGGAAGGGGAAGGGTAAGTCCTCAAAGGCAGTAAGAAGGGAGCGGATCGTACCTGAGGGTGCGAGGGCTCCCTTCGTATCTGCCTGGACCGCACCTGTGCAACAGGAACAGCAGTGCCAGTTAGACCGGCCAAACCAAGACCAAAATGGTTCTCTCTCGTCAAGAGGGGGTGGGGGGTGCGGATCGTGAGCCAGACACCAGCATTAGGCGTCAATACGTTTATAGTGGGTGGATGGCTCATGCGTTTCGTCGAGGCTTGGTGAGGTGTGACGTCAGACAGTCTGGTCCTAGAATGGTTATCCCAGGGGTACATGCCGAAGTGGTGGGATTTTCCTACACGAGGGTCCCGAAATGTTCAAATTGACTGCGTGTATGTTATCAAACAACGTTCCATGTCGGAAGTTTTTTCTCGACAAGCTGCAAAATTCATCGTAGCTGCGAGAAGGAAGTCAACCTTCAAGTCATATAACAACAAGGTTAACAGATTTACAGACTGGTGTGAAGGAAAGGGTATTAATACCTTTCAATCCACTGTTCAGCAAATAGCAGACTTTCTCTGTGAGCTGTTCTTTTCAGAACTGTCTTCTGTCACAATTGCGGCATACAAGTCCGCTTTGGCATCAGTTATCCCTTGTCTAACCAACAGGGATAGTCCAGAGGTGGCCCAGTTAAACGTGATGGTGAAGGGAATGAGCAATCTCCGACCGAGACAACCGGTAGTCATTCTAGCCTGGAGTCTATCTTTAGTGCTTAATGTACTGGCCAAGCACCCTTTCGAACCGTTGCATTCGGCTAGTCTAAAGGATTTGACTCTAAAGGCGTTTTTTCTATTGGCAGCTTTCTCAGCTAGAAGGTGCAGTGAGATCCATGCACTTTCAGCAGAGATGGACCGATTTATTGTCTCTGGAAAGGGTCTGCGTCTACTGCCAAGAGCAGAGTTTATGTCAAAGAGTGAATCTTTGAAATACCCCGGCAGTGATCGTGATGCCAGTATCTGGTGCCCAGTCTCTGCTTTGACTAAGTACAAAAGACGGACAGACTTGTTACGGTCGATTGAGAGACATCTGTGGCTCTGCCATAAGAAGCCATATGGCGCCGCATCCATGGATTCTATCTCTCGTTGGGTAGTCGAATGTATTCAGACTACCCATGAGATTGCGACTGGGCACCAGGTGCAATGCGCAAGGGCACACGATGTTAGAGGAATAGCTGCCTCAACCGCCCTTTACAATGGTGTTCCGTTAGAGGATATTATGGCTGTTGCACAATGGCACAGTGAGTCCTCTTTCACGGATTACTATATGAGGGATCTATATGAGGGATATGTCAGACTCCGCCAATCCACTCGCTTTAGCTGTTTTGAAACGATAGTTAAAACAACCACACTGCAATTCTCCATTTTTTGGCATTTGTAAGCAAGAATTAAGAAGCAGACATGGTCAGGCGAGAGGATGTCAACCAGATTGTGTCACTGATGGCCGGGGGAGTGATTGGTTGAGGCTCCATGTCTGGAATCCAAATATCATGAGGTAATTCAAGATTGAGTTTTTTGTGTTATATGTATTTATCATGTTCATTCATCTTATATATTCATGCTCATTCCCAGGCTGAGATATGCAAAGAGCAGTTAACCCTCTTAGCATATTTGTGTTTTCAGGCGAGATGCATGTTCGTGAGTTCTCTCCCTTTTCTTAGGAGAAAAAAGTGACCAGTGATGCGAATGTGATTCGGTCCCTTTAACTTGATCGTCCTTTTAGGGCTCCATTTGTCAAGTTTAAGTCTAATCTCTTTCTCCAAGGGGAAAAAGCAATTGATGGCTTGCCCCTTCTCACCAGGTTACTGTCTAAATCTGGTGTATATCAGAAGTAATAGAATGGTGAGTGTTGATCTAAGGAGAATGAAGGAAATTTCAATTTCCCTTACTCTGAGATTTAACAATACTCACAGTACTATTACAGACCCTGCCTCCCAGCCCCATGGAGGCAAGCCATGGGTATCTCTTGTTCCCAAACAATGTGAGCTTCATGGCAAATGGGTACTCGGCTGTTGGAAGCCGAGTACCCGGTTCCAGGAGCCGGTAAAGCTTACTAAGTCTATGGTCCTAGGGCCAGCTATCCAAGATAGCTTGTATCAGAAGTAATAGCATGGTGAGTTTTGTTAGATCTCGGAGAAAGGGGAAATTGAAATTTCCTTCAATTCGGCTTAGATGATCTAAGTTTAGAAAAAAGAAATGAAATGGAATCCGCAATTTTGTGAAATGGCAAATGGCAAATTCTGAAATGGAAAATAGTTTAACCATTGTCCATAAGCATGCTAGGTGACAGGTGATCTATACAAAAATCGGCACAGGTCATGGGGCCTCCTTGCTGCTAAACTCTTTCTCCGATGAATTAACAGCATATCATTTTCAAAGCAAGCATGCAGGAAAACTTTTGAATATTATGAAATTGATTTGACTGCTGCCATAGCTGTCGTAGGTGAAGGGGTTTATGGAGTGGAGATTAGATTAGTATCCTATATAGACCTATGAGGCACTTATGACTATGTGGTATGTATGCTGTAATGTGATACTCATTTTGCAGGTGGTCGTGGTAAGTGTATAAAAAGTGATGACCTGTGGTATACCCCAAATGAGTTTGAAGCATTCAGTGGCCGAGCAAGCAGTAAGGATTGGAAGAGAAGTATTCGATATGGCGGTCGCACACTCATGTGTTTGATTGAAGATGGCATTCTGCACCCTCACGCAACATCGTGTACTTGTTGTTCCTGCTGTGATGATATCTCTGTGGTGAGTCACTGAGCTGACCATTCTCTGTACTTCCCAATCTTTCTTTCACAACTTCATTCCATCTCCATTCCTGTCTTCGCCCCTTTAACCCTCAAATTTGTTCAAGATAATTGTAATTTTCTCAGATGTCCATTTGAAGACCGGGAGATTTAATATTTTAGAAAATTTATCACTTGATTGATTAGCTCCATTTTTGAACCAATCATTTCAGTGATAAATTAAAAAAAATATCCTGGGTCCGCAAATTTTTATGGATATTGATACATTTTTAAAGAAATTTCTTGTACTCTCGTACAGATCTACACGACTAATTGAATATCTTAGAAAAACATTATTAGCTCACTTGGCTGGAATAGCCAAGTGAGCTTATGCCGTGGTGACCGTGTGTCCATCCGTCAACTTTTTTTTCTTTAAACGACATCTCGAGAAACACTGTTGTCAGTACTCAGTGAGTTTTCTAAAAATATTCTAATGGAATTTATGGACATTTTACAAGATGAATCCCTAAAACAGTATATTCTTTACGATGTAAAACTTATTCTGTTGAAAACTGGAATTAATGTGGTTGGAAGACATTGCTGGCTTAGACAGCAATGGCTTCCAGTCAAACTAATTTCAAAATATTCATCAGTTTTGCTGTATGGTTGCATTGCAGATGAGATGTAGGGAATTCATCGGTGAAAGGGTTACATGGTTCATGGTATGATGAATACCCTTGGATAAATGTGCAGAGAGGGACACACCCCTTCATGAGACTTGCACAATTGCTAGATAGTATCTGACTATGAACCACCAACCCCATGTCCCCATATATAATGGACCCATGTCTTGCAAATGTATACATTGGCATGTATAGGAGATCCTGCATTTTTAAGTCGATGAAGAAAATTCTTATTGCTATTCTGTGAATTTATATCAATTTCATACTTTATAAAAGTTTAAATTTAGGTCTCCTTTTCTAACACATGTAATTGGCTTAGATTTCATAAATTGTATTGTGACATGTCTGAAATAATTGGCCATTAAAATAGCCCATTTTCAGGTCTTATTCTATCCAAATATTAACTCTCGTAGGCAGTAAATTAACGTTTTGGAATTTTGTTAAAGGGATACTAATCTCAAGTCAAATGTTATATTGTACTTATAGATTATAGTATATAGATTCCATATAATTCATTGCCTGTCTCTAAAAGTAATAATTTCCAGTCAAATTATTTTCAGATTATTTAACAGCTTACTTGTATGGTTACATGGGGTTTCTTTTACTTTAACTCTCTTAGCCAGTGAACTAGCATATGTTGGTCTTTTCTTACCCAATCATGAGAATTCACCTTTTCAGAGTATCCATCTATCAATCTAACGTCATATGACGTTATAATCAGCTAAGTGGCGTGTAGGATGATGTCATAATGGCCTGTCTTTGACTCTTAATAGTCTGGCACATTGTACGAATTGTATGTCTCTACTATTTAATAAACATAATATTGAATCAGCAACAGCGCCCAGTCAAATTAGTTCCGAACTATTCAATAGCTTACCTGTATAGTTTTCTGGAAATTGATAGAGTTCAGAGATCAATTGATCCCAACACGAGCAAGGTGTGGGTGGAGATTAGCTAGAGATGGGCGGGGCATAGCTAAAAATGGAAAGGTCCATTAATCTAAAAAACGACGATGAGTGGAACCATGGGTCGATCTGGCCCTTGTTTTAATATAACTACTGGTTCTCTTGTAGACATATTGGCTGGAATTCAATAAGGAGGTTTAAACCCCGTTTAGCCTAAACTGGGTAACAAATCACAAAGTAATTGTAAAGTTAGTTTCAAAGATAGGGTGATAGCCTCCCAATTTTATTAGTTGAGACCCAGACCACACACCCCTCAATTGAGAGGGCCTAAATACCAAAATATGGGCATCCTTCGGAAGTGGAAGGGGCTCTTCGATGCCTTGCCCAATTAGAAGGAATAACCATATATGGGCATTTTGGCCACATGTGTTGTACGGGTTGTGAACTAGCTCCCATACAATGAAAGGTGGACACTATCTAGAAAATGAACATTGCGATTACTTTGTGATCTGTCACCAGGTTTAGGTTAAACTGGGTTTAAACCCCCTTATTGAATTCCTGCCATCAAGTTCACATAAATTAATTCATCTGAATCATCACGGTATAATATGGATTAATTCTATGACACTTGTTTAATCACAATTCATTGAATTTGCGAGAAAGTCATGAGCCATGAGGACAACTAACATACCGGTAGCTAATTACTACCTATTCATGTTCCTTGTGTGTTGGGATCAATTATACCCAAAACTGAATATCAGTTTCCAGAAAACTATATAGGTATCCTGTTAAATATTTTGATACTAATTTCACAGGGTACGCTGCCTATGGCGGCAACAGCACTCAGTCAAATTAGTTTCAAAATATTCAAGGAAATGTTTATTAAATAGTAAAGCCATGCAATTTGTACAACTTGACTGACTGTTCCACTTCTCCTTCGATCAATACTCACCATTCTGTTACTTCTGATATACAGCTGGCCCTGACAGCGGCTCTAGGATTATAGACTTAGAAAGCTTTACCGACTCCTGGGAACCGGGTACCCGGCTCCCCACTGCCGAGTACCCGTTTACCATAGAGCTCATTCTTGTTTGCATAGCAACAAGGGCAATACATGCTTTTCGCATTAAGGATTTTAGTGTTTTTTAAAAGAATCTAAGTCTTTAATCAGTGATAGTTTGTGTGTTCTGAAAGGATAACTAAGGACTATGGAGAATACCGCCCAAGACAACCAGGTTGTATTGTTCTTTATATCCATAGTTAAAAGACTTAGGTCTCTAAATTTCGTTGTGTCGCATGTTCCAATTTCTGACCCCATAGAATCTGGGACGTGTGCTAGCAACGATATATGCCAGACGATCACCTTCTTTAAAACCCCAACAGGCGATCGGCAGATATGAAAATAGGTGTTTGCTACGGTATTTCTAACACGAATATCGGCTGACGTCGTTCTCCGTAGAATCCGAGCGGGTGACGTCACACCCGGTCGCTCGGATGTTTGTGAAGAAAAATTTTTTCATTAATTCGCGCATCTTGTTCTGGGTGCTGCGTACTAAAAAATGGTACCGGAAACTTCAGAATGATCAAGTTTACGTGCGATCACGATCGGTTTGCAATGATCGGTGGTTTCAAAATTCTTGAGTAGATGTGTGGTCTGCGGTTTTACCGTGTGAGACAGCAGTTGTTATACATTTTGTTGTTTTCTTCACATATCGTGCTGCGTTCGTTAGGAGTATAATTTATATTGATTAGTAAATATACCCTGAATGCTATGCGATATGATTCCTGGAGCCGTTACACATCCTGTAGGATCTATTATGGGTGTGTTGTGCCCGCCGCGTTCTTGTCGTCATAGTCAATGCGATCGTTGTTGTAACGTGGCGTGGTGGGGTGCGGGAGGTTACGGTTAATTTATGAGTCAAAATATTTGAAAATTAATTGTCTGCCTTCCATCCGTGTCTCGTTCCGCTTGTTTATTGTAGGTTTGTGCTTATTTTATAGGCCAAGCCAGCCCCGCCATCATGTGACGACTGCCATAAGTTTGTCCGTGTAATGTTCAAGGACCATGTCTGTTTTAGGTGTGCCCTGTGTAATATAGATCATAGGTGTAATGGTTGTGCAGTGTGGTCCGTCGAAACGATGGTTAAGTTCCTTGCCCAGAAGGACTTGGCTGGGTCTGACGCGGGCTCAGGCTGTCCGAGAGGAAATCGTGGAGCGCCCGGTTCGGCCGGTGGGGGTGCTCCACGTCCCCAGCTGGAGGTGGCGGAGATGGCACCGCCGGCGTGGTTTGGTCCGGCTATGCAGGGTTTTCTGCATAGCGTTCTGCCCACGCTGGTGTCGTCCCTGCTACCAAAGGTTGGGGGGCAGTTTCTCCCCATGCCTGGTACGGATCCTGTCTTCGGACAGGATTCTGGACTGGTTACCGAGGGAGCCGTCTCGTACGGGCGGGTCCGTCTGGCTTCGGCCAGACAGGTTCTGTCTCTCTGCGGCCACCTCCGGGTGGTCCAGTAGCGGTGGCCGGTCCGTCAGGTGTGGGAGCCGCCCGCCAGGACGGCTCCACGGTTTATTCGTCTAGTGACGGCTCTTCGGAGTCTGAAGACGATGAGGCCGAGGAGGAGAGGTTGCTGCGGCCCGTGAAGCCGCAGGTGGAGAATATGGAGGTTGATTCCGTCCTGGACGGAACCGGCCTCCATTTGTCTGGTTTGGCGCAAGCCAGGTCAGCGGCTCCGCCTGCGGCTGAGGCCAATCCGTTACCGTGCACCGGTTCCGCGCGGCTTGGTTTGTCACCAGCCGTCAGGGGAACGGGTGTGGCGGGCCAGGCGTGGTACTCACCTATCTCGCCTGGTCCGGCAGCCGGACATGGGGTGCCGTTGGCGCCCGTGGCCGGCTATGGTTCCGCGACGGTTACGGGTCCGTACAGTTTTCCGTGCGGACCTACCCCATGGACCGGAGTGTTTCATGGGGTGGCGGCGGAACCATGTGGTAGCGGAGTGCCTGGCGTGTCAGCCGTGGCTCCTGGCCGGGAGGCCATGGCTGGCAGACCCGTAAGCATGTCAACGGGTGACGTGTTTGCGGGGGTATCTTCTTCGGAGTTAGATTGGTCTGATGCTCTGGCGTGGCTAGCCAGAGTTGACCCGTCTGTGGTTTCGGCCACGGCCGATGAAGATGCGCCCCGTCCGTCGGTTGCGTCGATTAGGACGGGGATTTTGCCCGCGGCCCGGATCGGCCTCCAGGGAGGTGCGGGCGAGGTGTCGTATTCCGCGGGGTGAATACGACAGGTATGGTGTAGTTCCGTCGGTCACGGAGGATGACCGATGGGTTCTGGGTGTCCAGAGTGCTGGAGCGGGTGGCCCCGGTCCGGCACTGGTGGACAAGTCCCAGGGACACCATGAGGAAGTCCTGTCCCTATGTGATGAGGGTGTGAGGGCAGCCATGAGCGCTGTCAATCACTCCTATCGTCTACTTCAGTCGGTGTGGGCTGAAGCGGGGGCAGGCCACCCTGTGCCACCTGTGGCGCTATCGTGCGTTAATGACGGCTTGGTGCTGTCAATGGACGCATTGGCAAGGGTGCAGGCGCGTGTGACGAAGTCCAGTAGGCAAATGGTCATTGACCATATGCGTCCGGCTACGGCAGTCAGGGAGCGTCTTCTTGGGACGCCCCTGACAGGGCCTAGCATCTTTGGTGGCCAAGCGCGGGCCATCTTAGAGGACACTGCTAGCATTGAGCAGAATCGGTTAGCGGTAAACTTACAGCTAGAGCTGGTGCGGCAAGCGCACGCACTAGGGGCTGTGGGCAAGCCGCTAACCGGACAGCCTTCAAAGAAACAGAAAAAGCATAAGGGCAAGGCGAAAGCCAGGCCTATTGCGACGTCTGTTTCGGCTGGGTTCTCGGAGCCGCCAGCGGCGAAGAAAGCCAGGAAGGCTGTAGAGGCGCCTACCCTCCCCAATGTTGCTCCTGGCCGCCCTAGAGGTGGTAAGGGGAAGGGTAAGGGTAAGGCCCCAAAGGGCGGACAGAAGGGGCCGAAGCGTACCTGAGGGTACGCAAGCTCCCTTCATATCCGCCTGGACCGCACCTGTGCGACAGGAACAGCGGTGCCAGTTAGACCTACCGAGCCAAGACCGAAATGGTTCTCACTCTCTCTCGTTAAGAGAGGGGGTGGGGCGGGGGAGCGGACCGCGAGCCGGACAACCCCGTTAGGCGTCGAGGCGTCTATAGTGGGTGGAAGGCTCATGCGTTTCGTCGAGGCTTGGCGAGGTGTGACGTCAGACAGTCTGGTCCTGGGATGGTTATCCCAGAGATACATGCCGGAGTGGTGGGACTTTCTGCCACAGAATCTGTCTTTGGCACCAGTCTGGACACCCGTACCAAGGGACCCAGACAAGTTAGAAGCCATTCAAAAGGAAGTGTCGGGTTTGCTTCTGAAGGGAGCAATAAAACCAGCAAACCAGAACAGGCTTCTATTCAAATATGTTCCTTGTCTCCAAGTGCACAGGGGGATGGAGACCCATACTCAATCTCCGGCCATTAAATTGGTTTATCCATACGCCTCGGTTCCAGATGGAAACGCCGAGGTCGGTAATGGCGGGATTGAGGAAAGGAATGTGGTGTGTATCGATCGATCTGAAAGATGCATATTTCCACATTCCGATGAACAGGAGTTGTCACAGGTTTCTGAGATTTGCGTTTCAGAATCAAGTATGGGAGTTTATTGTTCTCCCATTTGGCCTGTCGACAGCTCCAAGGGTTTTCACAAGTGGTCCTTGCGGTGACAGCGTTTCTCAGAAAAGAGAACGTGGCGCTACACACCTACATAGACAACTGGCTGATCAAAGCAGATACGGCAGCCAGGTTGGACGTGGATACTGCTCTGACTCTGAAGTTACTTTCAGATCTAGGCTGGATAGTCAACAAGGAGAAATCCGAGTTAACACCCACTCAACATTTCGTTTATTTGGGGATGCGATTCGATCTCGAGGAGGGCAGGGTTTACCCATCAGAGCCCAGAGTGGTGTCTCTGTTAGCCATCTTCAAGAGTTTTCGAGGGGGAAACCACATTCAGGCGAGGCGGTTTCTTCAGATGCCGGGCATGATGGTCTCCATGGAGCAGGTGATCCCATACGCTGCTCTAATGCGAAGACCTATCCAGTTGTATCTGATGTCTCTGTGGAAACAGAGAACAGAACCCCTGTCAAAACTGGTGCCAGTTTTGGAGCCAATAATATCGCATCTTGTATGGTGGAAAAAGCGTCAGAATCTCCTAGTAGGGGATTTGCTGCACCTACCCCACCCCCAGCTGTCCGTGTACACGGATGCATCGCTGGAGGGGTGGGGGGCCTGCCTGGGAGAACACCAGGTCTCGGGCACATGGACTCTCCAGGAGAGCCAGCTGCATATCAATCTGTTGGAAATGATGGTAGTGGAACTGGCATTGGAACAGTTTCTTCCAATGGTCAGGGGCAAGGTGATATTGATACGATCGGACAATTCGACGGTAGTATCATACATGAATCGCCAAGGCGGGACCAGGTCACCCACGCTGTGTATCAAAGTGTGGCACTTGATTCAATGGTGCAGGAATAACTCAGTTGTTTTGAAAGCAGCTCACATTCCTGGGCGATTGAACATTCTGGTGGATGCTTTGTCTCGCAGACAGAGAATTCTGCCAACAGAATGGTCCCTCAACCCTGCAGTTCTTCACAGGATCTTCGAGCATTGGGGCAAACCCAACGTGGACTTGTTCGCCACAAGGGAAAATGCTCAAATCATGACTTGCCGATTCCAGATCCAAATGCCGTCGATACAGACGCTCTGGCGATAAGCTGGAGGGGGATGCACGCTTACACGTACCCACCCACCATCCTTCTACCGAAGGTATTGGTGAAGATCGTCGGAAGGCTTTTCTCGACAAGCTGCTGATTTCATCGCGGCTGCGAGAAGGAGGTCAACCTTCAAGTCATAACAACAAGGTTAACAGATTTGCAGACTGGTGTGAAGAAAAGTGTATTGATACCTTTCAATCCACTATTCAGCAAATAGCAGACTTTCTCTGTGAGCTGTTCTTTTCAGGACTAGCTCCCGTCACAATTGCTGGATACAAGTCAGCTTTGGCATCAGTTATCCCTTGTCCAGCCAACAGGGATAGTCCAGAGGTGGCCCAGTTAACTGATGGTGAAGGGAATGAGCAATCTCCGACCAAGACAACCGGTAGTCATTCCAGCCTGGAGTCTATCTTTAGTGCTTAATGTACTGGCCAAGCACCCTTTCGAACCGTTGCGTTCGGCTAGTCTAAAGCATTTGACTCTAAAGGCGGTCTTTCTATTGGCAGCTTCGTCAGCCAGAAGGCGCAGTGAGATCCATGTGCTTTCGGCAGAGAGGGACCGATTTATTGTCTCCGGAGAGCGTCTGCGTCTTCTGCCAAGAGCAGACTTTATGTCAAAGAATCATTCTTTGAGATACCCCGGCAAACCGATCATAATACCAAAGTTAACAAGGTTTTATTGTGATGCCAGTGTCTGGTGCCCGGTCCGTGCTTTGACTAAGTACAGGAAACGGACTGACTCATTACGGTCGAACGATAGACATCTATGGATCTGCCATAAGAAGCCTTATGGCGCCGCATCCATGTATACTATCTCTCATTGGTAGTCGAATGCATTCAGACTACTCATGAGATGGCGACTGGGCACCAGGTGCAACGCGCAAGGGCACACAATGTTAGAGGAATAGCCGCCTCGACCGCCCTTTACAGTGGTGTTCCGTTAGAGGGCATCATGTCCGTTGCACAATGGCACTGTGAGTCCTCATTCACGGATTACTATCTGAGGGATGTGTCAGACTCAGCCAATCCACTCGCTTTAGCTGTTTTGACCAGTGACCACACTGCTCTTCTCCCTTTTTTCACTTTGGTAAGAAAAGAATTTAAAAGCAGACATGGTTGAGTGAGAGGATGACAACCAGATTGTGTCACTGATGGCCGGACCAGTGAATGGTTGGAGGCGGTACGTCTGGAGTCCATTTATCATGAGGTAATTCAAGATTGAGAGTTTTTTTTTTTGTATTATGTCTATATATCATGTTCATTCATCTTATATACTCATGCTCATTCCCAGGCTAATACATGTGTATGTGCAAAGAGCAGTTAACCCTCTTGGCATATTTGTGTTTTCAGGCGAGATGCATGTTCGTGAGTTCTCTCCCTTTTCTTAGGAGAAAAAGGGGGGGGGGGGAGGGCAGTGATTAGGTCTCTGTTAGTCAAGTTTTAAGTCTAACTCTTTCTCCAAGGGGCGAAAGTAGCATTTATGGCTTGCCCCTTCCCACCAGGTTACTGACCAAATCTGGTGTATATCAGAAGTAACAGAATGGTGAGTATTGATCGAAGGAGAATGAAGGAAATGTAAATTTCCCTTTCTCCGAGATCTAACAATACTCACCATTCTGTTATGGACCCAGCCTCCCAGCCCCACGGAGGCAAGCCATGGATTTCTCTTGTTTGGTGGCTATGCAAACAATATGAGCTCTATGGTAGACGGGTACTCGGCAGTTGGGAGCCGAGTACCCGGTTCCAAGGAGTCGGTAAAGCTTTCTAAGTCTATAGTCCTAGAGCCAGCTGTCAGGGCCAGCTGTATATCAGAAGTAACAGAATGGTGAGTATTGTTAGATCTCGGAGAAAGGGAAATTTACATTTCCTTCATTCTATGAGTATAGTGGATAGAGGGACAATAGCTCAATTAATAGCCAGTACAGGTAAAGCGACCCAGCCTGCAGTGCGGACATAATAAATTACAGTATTCCAAGACATGTATATGCTAAACTTTTATATATAATAACATACTTATGGAAATACTTGTCTGTAATCCGATAACTATTTTCATTCTGAATCCCCATGATTTCAAGACTGGCATAAGAAACCTGCATATTATTTCGGAAATAATTTGACAAAGTTGTTGCTGGCTCAAGCAGAAACAACTTTCACTTTAATGTTTTCAAAATAGTCATCACGATTTTCTGAATTTGTCAGAGTAAAACACTGTCACAGAATGAAAGTGGTTAATTAGCTCACCTGGCTTGAAAGGCCAAGTGAGCTTATGCCATGACGACCATCTGTCAGGAAGTATCCTTAGGACATAAGGATCCAAGTTTGTTCAAATGTAGCCAATCGGCCAATTTGGTTGGCGGCCATCTTGAATTTTGGCCGATTTTTAGAAACGTCTAAAAAAATCTTCCGAAATCACTTGAAGGATTGAAGCAAACCTCATGGAATATCATCTAGGGCAAGGGCTAAACCAAGTTTGTTCAAGGGAACTTGATTGGTCAAATGGTTCGGCGGCCATCTTGGTTGACCTAGTTTTAGCGAAAATGACCTCCAGAACGACTGAAGGGATCAGGCCGAAATTTGTATTATATGATTACGGATTAAGGGGCATTAAAGTTTGTTAAAGAGAAGTTGATCCATAAAAATACATGGCCGCCGTGGGCCAATCAAAATATAGTGTTTGGTGGCCATATTGGATTTTCTTTTTATTTGATGGATTTTGAGGCCGAAATTGGTTATATATATATATTTTTTTGCGCATTTTGATTTCAAATTTGGCGTTTTCGAGACTGTCAGATAAACAGTATAGTGGCCATCTTGGATCATTTACCTGCCAAAATCTCCCATACTAAAGCAATGGGAAATTTAAAATGTATTCTCGCGCATCTTGAATTTTGGTCGATATTTAGAACGGTCTTCCTGTCCAAAACCAAATGTAGCATGTTTGGGGGCCATATTGGACTTGCAAAAATGTCCACAAACTCATTTAAAAGACTGCTCTTAAACCACCCACCAACAATTTTGACAAAAATGCATAGTGCTCCAGGTGAGCGACACAGGCCCCTTGGGGCTCTTGTTATATTTAGTACTATTACCAAAAACTTGATTTTTAACAAAGTGTTCATGATTTCAGACATGTTCTGAATTTATCTAGAACATGTCTCTTGACTACCTGTTTATTTTCACGACCACTAGCTATAAAATGAAAATGAATTTCTATATTTAGGTGATAGAATTAGCTAGAGAGATAGATTTATAGACCGAGAATGATTGAGAGACAGAATTATACACAGACAGAGAGATTTAGAGATTCATATGGAGCAGGCCTGTGTTGTAATATTTCCAATGGTAACCCATAATAGGTTGCCTTATGTGTTTTAAGGAGACATAAGGTAACCTAAACCTTAGCTCATTGATGTCCATACTAAGGTCAACAGATTAGTAAGGTAACCCATTTCAGGTCCCCTAAAATAAATTAAGGCAAGCTCATGGAGAATGTTTTCAACAGGTTACCATAACAGCACAGGCCTGTGGAGTTAGAGAGATTTCTGCAGATAGATAATTAGTGTTTGTAAAGTTAATGTCACCAGTATGTCGTCAGATGTAGTTTAGAATTATTAAAAGTTTAATATCAGTAATATTTGAAGAACGATCTTGTGTATTGTTGATTGAAGCGTCTTCTGTCGTCACATCCTGAAGTGTAATAGAGCTATTTCGACCCAGCTAATCCCCCATATTCTGAAATAGGTGGAAAATAGCGCTGTAGCACATGTCCATATTTTTATGATAAACTAGCCGTTTCCTGGCCGTATTTCCTAATAATGACCATATGTTTGCAATGACAGCTTTCTGTTTATGGGATTTATGATTGGCTCCACCTGTCCTGAAAGGCTTATGCCACATTGCGACCATCCGTTGTGTGTCCATCCTTCCGTCGTTAGTCAACTTTTCCTTTAAACGACTACTCAAGAACCACAGTGCCGATTTCAGTTATATTTGGCAGGAAGCATCCTTAGGGTATAGAGATTCAAGTGTGTGCAAACGAAGCCGATCGGGCAAGTTGGTTGGCGACCATCTTGGATCTTGGCCGGTTTTTAGAAATGTCTTTACAAATCTCCGAAAGCGCTTGGCGGATAGATTAAAAACTCATGAAATATCTAGGGCAAGAGCTGAACCAAGTTTGTTCAAGAGAACTTGATTGGCCAAATAGTCCAGTGGCCATCTTGGATGACCTAGTTTTCATGAAAACGACCTCCAGAACCGCTCATGGGATCGGGCTGAAATTTGGGAGATATAATTTGGGACTAAGGGCCGTTAAAGTTTGTTCAAGAGAAGTTGATACTTAAAAAAAACCCATGGCCGTCATGGACCAATTAAAATATGAGGTGTTTGGTGGCCATACTGGATTTCTCTAATTGGTAGATTTTGAAGCCAAAATTGGTTTTGTATAGGTTTATGGGTATACTGATTTCAAATTTGGCGTCATCGAAACTGTTGGATAAAAAGTTTCGCGTTCAGCTTGGTACTTTTTACAACCAAATTGCCCATACTAAAGCAATGGGAAATTTAAAAACTAATTTTTTCTTAAGCATGTCGAGAACCACTGGCCCAATTTCAAATATTTTGGCAGTATGCCTACTTTTGGCCTATGGATCCATATTTCTTCAAAGCAAACCGATTGGCCAATTTGGCCGGTGGCCATCTTGGATTTTGGTCATTTTTTTAATTTCTAAAAATGTTCTCTAAAACCAATTGGGGGGTGGGGGGGGGGGTTTGGTGGGGGTGGGGGGTGGGGGGGTTGTGGGGGTGTGTGTGTTATGGGTTGCTTCAAAACTCATGAAATATCATGTAGTGCAAGAGCTTAACCAAGTTTGTTCAAGGAAACTTGATTGGCCAAATGGTATGGTGGCCATCTTGGATGACCTAGTTTTTGCGAAAATGCCTTCCAGAACCCCTGAACAGATCGGGCTGAAATTTGCGAGATAGAATTAGGTACTAAGGGCCATACAAATTTAATCAAGTGCAGTTGATACATAAAGAAACATTGATACTGTGCTCCTGTTACAATTCTGGTCGACTCCCTAGTGGTCTACTTATAGCCGATGCCCTTTCGTTTTGAAATGCCTGTGTTCCAGGTGAGCGATACAGGCCCAAAGTGTCCCTTGTTTATGTATTCTATTCTCCTTCAATCATACTTTTGTATGTCTGGTGTCTATAGACTGGTCCTATTCGTCTGTTTGTGCCATACAAGCGACAGAGGCGACCTGACGGTGACGGTGGACCACTATCACCTGGGCAAAAGAAAGTACGCTCAATGTTAGTTGCAGCCCGAGCCTCGAGTAATGTAGCAGGAGGTTCACTGTCTACACCAAAAGAAAATCAAGGTACATATAGCATGCTTGCATGACCAGAGCGAGAAATTAACAGATCAGTACAGATTAATCAACCTTTACAGTTTTAGCTATCCCCCGCATGTTGGGATTGATCGATCCCTGAACTTCTTGACTATCAATTTCCAGAAAACTACGGGGAAACCTGTTGAATATTTTGAAATTAATTTGACTGGGTGCTGTTGCTGACATAGGCAGCATTTCTTAAATAGCAGACCTGCCAACCCCATATGGATTGTCCATAGTTTGTACGGAAATAGCATCCAAACTACGCATGAACGGGTGGCTCTTGAAAATATGGAAATCAAAAATTGTGCAATTACGGTAATACGGACAAGGAGATAAAATTACAAATTTCCATTTGTGGGTCTATAAAAACGACGAGAGCTTATCAAAACACGTTGGCTTCCATTATGTCAAGATGTGATAATTGCTCAATCTAGCCGACATTTGAGAACACCCCATAGAGTTAAAATGGCAGTAGAGTGCTTATGCTCATACCTTTATTTTGGTACATTATATACATGTAGCCTCAAAAATGGACTCAATTCTCTGATAATTTGAATGGAGGCAAATTTATATATTTTTATGAGAAATGAAATTGTATTGGCTGTATTTATCTGACTATTCAACTACGTAATAGAATTAGTATACACGCTCTACGACTATTCTATATCGATGAAACAGCCTACCAAGATTCTCTAATCTTGTTAATCGTCACCGTATTACAGCATTGGATTAATTGAATGTGAAAGTTAGTGCTATGCGAGAATCCCGGAAGTTTGTTTATGATGGCTACAGATATGCAATTCCACTATATAAATATACTGATGTAAATCGGAAATCATCCGTTCAGCGTGAGAAAATCAAAATCTATATTTTAATATAAGTCTTTACCGAAATATTGTAACATGAATTTCGTGTTAATATATAGTTCCGTGATCGCGGTATGAGATTTTGTGCACAGTGGATTTCAGTCTGTTTTCTGATTTTGGTCTCTAAATATGAAAAATAATCACCAAGCTTCGTGAAAGTACTTAGCGCAATCTTATAATGCTGCAATACCAATAAAAAACCGGTTCAAAAGACATGTGTATAAGCGAGAATATACAGAGCGATGACCGGTTTTAAAGAACTGAAAAAGGTGATACATACATGTACATGCACATTGCAAATCAAGAAAAAATTTCTATCCAAAAATGTAATAGTAAATTAACTCACACAATACTAGATTACTATATTTACATTTTACCACCTGAATGACTGGCTCGATAACAGTCGATCATTCCAATGGTAAAATTTCATAGATATTCTTCTCTCACCTTGTTTAAAATCATGTTTTGCTGAATTTTTATTCAGTACTGAACCTACTGAAAGGTTCCTCAAACTACTGAAAATTCACTACTGAAAGAGTGTGTGAAACTACTGAAAACCCACTACTGAAAGAGTGTGTGAAACTACTGAAAATCATGTTTTTGCACATGAAACTACTGATTGCTTGAAGGGGGAGGGGGTTGGAGTTTGGAAGCTCTGAAATAGCAGAACATACAATTAGTACAACGCGTCAGACTATTAAGCGTTAAGGACAGGCTTAATCGAATCATGATTATGACAGCATACACGTCACGTAGTTGATTAATGACATCAGATGATTGAGTGATGAAATGGATTAATGAATTATAAATAAAATCTCAAGTGGACCTAACCTAAGATTGTACTGACCCATTACAGTTCATGAGCGTTAAATCATGGCTAACCCTTTAATGGTCACCGCCACCAAAACTGACCTCTGCAGTAGTCGAGGAATGTTCATCTGCAGGTAAAGAGAAGAGTATTTTTGAAAATTTACCGATAAAATGGCTCGATAATCGAGCCAGTCATTCCAGTGTTAAATTTTCAAAAATACTTCTCTTTACCTGCAAATGGACATTCAATAAGGAAATATTTTGATTCTCTTAAACAAATTTGACCATTAAAGTGTTAAGTAAAATATTTACGGGTTGTGTTCAGGTTGAGGCAATTCTAGAATTTAATATTTTGGCTTAATTTAATGGAATTCTACTTTTAATTTAGTGATGACTGTGTCCTTAGCCAACCCTAACGTGATCCATCAGCAATCAAACGCAGCCGCTGTAGCAGCAGCAGCTATTTCTCAGCCATTGACTGTTGCAACGACAGAGAATGGAGAGCATGTGCAGATAGTGACCACGGACAGTGCTGGCAATCTAGTCACAGGAGGTTTGTACGTTGTAATGAGCGAAAGCATCCCTCAAAATTTCAACTGTTTGCAAGACTTATTTTTGGTTCTTGTGCTTTCAGGTTTGCGTAATGCATTGCTTGTTTGCGTAAAAATTTACACATTTTCACGTTATATTGACTTAGTGTTTAAAGCTTCAAGCCCGATGATTAAACAGAATGCTTGAGAATGAACATTTATGATTAACTTGCGTTCTTCTGGCTGTGTATGAGGGCTGAATTAGTTATAACCTAGAATATAATTTTATATATATGTACTGGTATTTGATCATAAATTTAACATTGACGTTCATTCCTCCTATTAATGACATTTTAGCTGTCATCTTAGCTACTGGCTAGCTGAAGGCTTGAGTGAATCAAGGGTTGTAGACTTCACTTGTGTCTTCTGTGTATCAATCTGATAGATCAATTTTTTGCCAGCCATCATGGATAAATTGCCAAATATCCGGGCAATTTCTTAGCCCTTTAGCGGTCAAGCTGACCAAAACCAGCCTCTGCAGTGGTCTTACAAAATGTTTATTCTCCTTCGATCAATACTTAGCATTACATTACTTATTGAATAAAAGCTGTGCACTAGGAATCTAGATTTAGAAAGCTCTACTGACTCCTGGAACCGGGTACCTGGTTCCCAACAACCATGTACCTGCCTGCCAGCGACGGCCATTCTTGTTTGCTCAGCAGCAAGAGTTACAAGCTTTTTTGTCTCTGGAGAAGTCTTAATTTTCTTTGTTTTTTTCTCTGCTTTGTGCCTGTTTCTATTTACTGGATTAATAATGGAAAGCGCCACTGAACCTCGGGTCGTATTCTTTCATATTATTTCTCTAGTTATATGGAGACTTATGTCTTTGAAATTTCATGTGTGTTGCATGTCCCATTTTCTGAACCCCAGAACTGGGACATGTGGTTACAACGAAATATGCCAGATAAGATCGCCTCCTTTAAATCCAACGGCGATCGGGCATATGAAAGATTGAGCATTTGTCTACAGTTTTTTAACACTAAAATCGGCTTACGTCGATCATTCATGTGGTCCGAGCAGGTGACGTCACTCGCACCCTTTTATTGCTCAGATTATTTAGTGAAGGAAATGTTTCATTAATTCGCGCATCTTATTCTTGGTAGCTGCATGTGCTTTTGTACCAGAAACTTGAATTATGTCAAGTTTTGTGTGTAATCACGATCTGTCTGCATTGATCGTTGATCTCAAAGTTCTTGATTAAGATGTGTGTTCTGCGGCTTTACCGTGTTCTACAGCAGCAGGCCTTCCCAAATTGAAAATTTGCGTAACCCAAAAATGGGTTACGCAAATTTCTTTGGCGCAACCCATTTGAGTTCACGTAGCCCATTTTGAATATGATACTATTTGAAGGTAAAATTCATCTCGGTTACATAATGGAAATGACATGTCAGTATTAACCCTTTAATGGTCAAGATCAATGTATTCTCATATTAAATATCCATTTACCGGCCATAAGAGGACTATATTTGAAAATTTACCACCGAAATGACTGGCTCAATCATTGAGCAGTGGGAAATTATAAAAACTAGTCTCTTTGCCTGCAATTGATATTAATAAATGTTATTAATAAGCGCAATATCTCAAAATTGAACTTTGACACGGGAAACGAATTGTATCTAATCCGTTCATCCAATGAAAATGTGTTTTGCAGATATGGACACAGAAGTCTTATGAATGAAACCCTCTTCATTCGTTTACATACGTTAAGGCATGGCGAATGCGAAAATAGCCGATTCATGTATTAGCATAGAAAGGCGGATAGGGAACTAGTCTCTGATGGGCACTAGTTACATCACAAATCATCTCAACATACGAGGTTCTATCCATTTCAATCTTTATTAAATCAGTCCGATTTTAAAAAAAAGTATTATCGCCTCCTTTATTATACAAGATGTTAACAGCCAGATTAAATAATTTTGCAAGATTTACTGACACAAATAACGGGAAATGTCCCTGGGAAAATGAGAACCGAAGTTCTTTTGTGGCATCCATTTTGGACCTTCTAATATTTCGCGGTAATGAATATTTATTATTTCTGTACAAAGTGGAGGCGAGCCGTTCACTGATTGGCTCTTTCAAGACACACCCTCTTATTTTTCTTCCCGCTACGTGACGAAAAGATACGCCTGTCAGGGCTATTTTCGAACGTTTATAGACGTATATTATTGCTGAATTAACCTTTGTTGTGCCATGATTTAAATTTAGAATGATCAGATTCATTGTTCCACCATTTGATATAGAAGATTTATCTGATTTTGTTGTGAAAATCACAATTTTTTGGTACAACTAACCCTGTAGGAACTTCCCATCAAAATTCTATAGGCCTGTTCAAAATGACATTGACATTATCTTTTCCGTTCTTATTGAGCCAGCGTGAAACTTTTTATCAAATCAATATTTTGAGTTTGGGGGTTAGCTTCTATAAGGAAAGTCAGAAAGTGCTATGAAATTCGAGGGGTTGATTTTGGCGACGGCTTCTATTAGGACATAGACTAATGTAAATTCAATGTTTCAAGTGGCTAGACTGCGCGAATGAAAAATGGGTTATGCAAAAACATTTGCGTAACCGCCACGCGAACAACCGTTTCGTTCGCGCATTTTGGGCAGGCCTGCAGCAGTAGTGTTAATTCATTATGTTGTTCCTTCTCGTATCGTTTGGCGTTCGTTTGTGTAGTATGATTTTGGAATTAATTCTTAAATATACCGCGAATGTATCCGATACGGTTCCTGGTTCCGTTTTATACATCCTGCAGGATCAATTTATGGGTGTATTATTGGCCCGCTCTTGTTCTTGTCGCCAGCTTACGCGATCTTGGTTGTAACGTTGCGGGTGTTGGGTGCTGGAGGGTTAATCTTATGATTTATTGTCAAACTATTTGAAAATTATTTGTCTGCCATCCATCCATTCCTGTTTCATTCCGCTTGCTTATTTAGGTCTTGTGTTTGTTTTCAGGCCAAGCCTACCCCGCCATCATGTGCTGAGTGCCACAAGTTCATGAAGGTTGCCTTCAAGACCATATCTGTTATCGATGTGTAACATTTGGGGTAAAATTTGAACCTTGGTCTGTTTGAAGTTCTCGTGGCAAACCAAACATTGTAAAGAACATTTAAGGCTTTTACCACAGATTTAGTTGTTATGTTGTGCGGTGGTATGGCCTCGGCAAATCTAGTACTTGTGCACATTATAGTGAGCAAATACTGGTTGCCAGCCTTAGTTTTATTGAGCGGACCGACGCAATTAACCAGAATTTTTGATAGTGGTTGTCCGAATGCCGGAATTGGCATCAAAGGTGCTTTTGGAATGGGTTGGGTTGGTTTGCCAACCAACTGGCAAGTGTGACGGGATTTACAAAATTGTTTTACTTTTCCTTGGATCAATACTCACCATTCTATTACTTCTTATACAAGCTATCCTGGATAGCTGGCCCTGGGACGATAGACTTAGTAAGCTGTACCGGCTCCTGGAACCGGGTACTTGGCTCCCAACTGCCGAGTACTCGTTTGCCATGAAGCTCATTCTTGTTTGCATAGCAACAAGAGCTACATGCTTTTTTGCAGTTGGAGTCTTAAAGTTTTTCTAAGTCTCTGTGATTGTGATAGCTTTGTGTTTGCTCTCTAAGGATTATTTGGATTACCATGGAAGGAGCCGATGATAAACAGGTTGTATATTTCCATGTTATTCTATAGACTTAGGTCTTCAAAATTTCGTGTGTCGCATGTTCCAATTTCTGACCCCGAATCTGGGACGAGTGTGAACAACAAAATATGCCAGATTGATCGCCTTCCTTTAACCCCAACAGGCGATCGGCAGATATGAAATAAGGTGTTGGCTTTACGGTGTTTAAACACAAAAATCGGCGGACATCGGTCTCCGTAAGATCCGAGCGGGTGAGGTCACACCCGAGTTGTCTCGGATTTTTATGTGAAGAAAATGTTTCATTAATTCACGCATCTGATTCTGGGTGCTGCGTACTGTATTGGTACCAGAAAACTTTGGAATTTTCAAGTTTTGCGTGTTATCACGATCTGTTTGCAATGATCGGTGGTTTCAAAATTCTTGATTAGATGTGTGGTCTGCGGTTTTACCGTGCGCTACAGCAGTTTGTTTACATTTTGTTGTTTCTTCACATATCGTTTTGGCCTTCATTAGGAGTATAATTTATATTGATTAGTAAATATACCCCGAATGCTATGCAATGGTTGCTGATTCCGTTATACATCCTTGAGGATCAGTTTATGGGTGTATCTTGCCCGCTTCGTTCTTGTCGTCATAATCAATGCGATCTTTGATGTAATGTTGCGAGGTGGGGTGCAGGAGGGTTAACATTTAATTTATGATCAACTTATTTGAAAATTATTTGTCTGCCTTCCATTCCTGTTTCGTTCCGCTTGCTTATTGTAGGGTTGTGCTTATTTATAGGCCAAGCCAGCCCCGGCATCATGTGACGAGTGCCATAAATTTGTGAGGGTTCTGTTCAAGGACCATGTCTGCTTTCGTTGTACAAGTTGTAATATTGATAGTTGGTGTAACATTTGTGCAGTGTGGTTGTCCAACATGATGGTCAAGTTCCTTGCCCAGAGGGACTTGGCAGGGTCTGACGCGGTGTCAGGCAGTCTGAAAGCAAGTCGTGGAGCGTCCCTTTCGGCCCTTGGGGTCGCTCCACGTCTGCAACTGGAGGTTGCGGAGGTGCGTTGGTGCTCGTGCTTGGCCACGGTTCCTCACCCGTTACGGGTCCACACAGTTTTCCATGCGGACCTACTCCATGGACGTGTTTTCCATGTGGTGGCGGCGGAACCGTACGGTACCGGAGTTCCTGGCGTATCAGCAATGGCTCCTAGCGGGGAGGCCGTTGCTGGTAGGGCCGTGAACGAGGCTTGCACGATTCTCTGATATTATCGAAAATCAGGATTTTTTTTTCAGCCACGATTTTTTACGATATGATTTTGAAAAAATTGAAATATCGCAAAAATTTTATGGTCACCCTATTCTGCCTATTTGTCATGTACATTATATTTGTAGTGTAGCCTTCTATTACCGCAAGCTGTTCAATTTATTTTCAAACCAACATCTTTGAGAGAGGGTTGGGCTTATATTACGAATAGGTCAAGAAAAAGTTGAAGTTCATTCTTTAAAATTGTTTTAAAAGATGGACTAATAATACGAAAATTGAACGCAATTTACCGGTGCAATTTCTTGCCCTGTACTGTATACCTCAAAACCATGATCGCCTGAGTGAAATTATTACCTGGGACGGTATAAATATTGTATATTTCTTAATAAGCAGGGTTTATAAAATCTAAATTAATCCTAAATTTGACAATAAATGGCGTCAAGAAAATATATAAATCACATGATATTGCTTGCTCTCCTGTTTTTGGAGGCGAGAGGTGGGTTGAAATATGTCTTTGGTTCACAAATGTGACAGCTAAATGAGACGGTATACATGCTTTAACCAGCAGGGTGAACTATCCGAGATGTTTCTGAAGGCTAACTATTATTTGTAAAATATATAAATCACGTGATTTTGCTCGCTCTCTTGCTTTTGGAGGCGAGAGGTGGTGCGTTCACAAATGTGATAGCTAAATGAGACGGTATACACGCTTTAGCCTGCAATGTGAACTATCCGAGACGTTTCTGAAGGCTAACTATTATTAGTAAACGGGTACTAGGTAAATGCGGATCAGATCTAAACATTAGATATCTATGGATCTAATATCACATGATTTGTGAATTTTCACAAAGACGATATGAAATGTCAAATTTTTAGATTAATTTTAATCTAATAAACGATGGTTATAAGGTGTGGGCTGAAGCGGGGCCAGGCCACCCTTTGCCACCTGTGGCGCTTTCATGTGTCAGTGACGGCCTGGTGCTGTCTATGGACGCATTGGCAAGGGTGCAAGCGCGAGTGACGAAGTCCAGGAGGCAGATGGTCCTTGACCATATGCGTCCGGCTACTGCCGTTAGGGAGCGTCTTGGGACGCCCCTTACTGGCCCTAACATCTTTGGTGGCCAAGCGCGGGCCATCTTAGAAGACACTGTCAGCATCGCGCAGAATCGGTTAACGGTGAATCTGCAGCTGGAGCTAGTGCGACAGGCGCACGCACTAGGTGCTGTAGCCAAGCCGTTAACCGGGCAACCTAAGAAGCAGTAAAAGCATAAAAGCAAGGCGAAAGCCAAGCCTAGTGCTGCTTCTGCTTCTACTGGGTCTTCTCAGCCGCCCCCGGCGAAGAAGGCCAAGAAGGTTGTGGAGGCCCCTACCCACCCCAATGTTGCTCCTGATCGCCCGAGAGGCGGGAAGGTCAAGGGGAAGGGGAAGGGTAAGTCCTCAAAGGGCGGACAGAAGGGGCCGGATCGTACCTGAGGGTGCGAGGGCTCCCTTCGTATCTGCCTGGACCGCACCTGTGCGACAGGAACAGTGGTGCCAGTTAGACTGGCCAAGCCAAGTCCAAAATGGTTCTCACTCTCAAGTCAAGAGGGGTGGGGGTGGGTGGGGGAGCGGATCGCGAGCCAGACACCGCATTAGGCGTCAATGCGTCTATAGTGGGTGGAAGGCTCATGCGTTTCGTCGAGGCTTGGCGAGTGTGACGTCAGACAGTCTGGTCCTGGGATGGTTATCCCAGGGGTACATGCCGGAGTGGTGGGATTTTCCACCACAAAATCTGTCTTTGGCACCTGTCTGTACACCGGTCCCAAGGGAACCAGACAAGTTAGAAGCCATTCAAAACGAAGTGTCAGGTTTGCTTCTGAAGGGAGCAATAAAACCAGCAAACCAGAACACTCCAGGCTTCTATTCCAACATGTTCCTTGTCCCCGAGAGCACAGGGGGATGGAGACCCATACTCAATCTCAGGTCATTAAATTGGTTTATCCATACGCCTCGGTTTCAGATGGAAATGCCGAGATCGGTAATGGCGGGATTGAGGAAGGGAATGTGGTGTGTATCGATCGATCTGAAAGATGCATATTTCCACATTCCAATGAACAGGAGTTGTCACAGGTTTCTGAGATTTGCGTTTCAGAATCAAGTGTGGGAGTTTGTAGTCCTCCCATTTGGCCTGTCGACAGCTGTGGGGGTTTTCACCAGAGTGGTCCTTGCGGTGACAGCGTTTCTCAGAAGAGAGAATGTGGCGCTTCACACCTACATAGACGATTGGCTGATCAAGGCAGACACGCCAACAGGTTAGAGGTGGATACTGCTCTGACTCTGAAGTTACTTTCGGGTCTAGGCTGAATAGTCAACAAGGAGAAATCCGAGTTGACACCCACTCAACAGTTTGTTTATTTAGGGATGCGATTCGATCTCGAGGAGGGCAGGGTCTACCCATCAGAGCCCAGGGTGGTGTCTTGTTAGCCATCCTCAAGAGTTTTCGATTGGGAAACCACATTCAGGCGAGGCGGTTTCTTCAGATGCTGGGCATCATGGTCTCCATGGAGCAGGTAATCCCGTATGCTGCTCTAATGCGAAAACCTATCCAGTTGTATCTGATGTCTGTGGAACCAAGAGAACAGAATCCCTGTCAAAGCTGGTGCTAGTTTTGGAGCCAATGTCGCATCTTGTATGGTGGAAAAACTGTCAGAATCTCCTAGTAGGGGTTTTGCTGCACCTACCCCACCCCCAGCTGTCCGTGTACATGGATGCATCGTTGGAGGGATGGGGGCCTGCCTGGGAGAACACCAGGTCTCAGGCACATGGACTCTCCAAGAGCCAGCTGCATATCAATCTGTTGGAAATGATGGCAGTGGAACAGGCATTAGAAAAGTTTCTTCCAAAAGTCAGGGGCATGGCGATATTGTTACGGTCAGACAACTCGACAGTAGTATCATACATAAATCGCCAAGGCGGGACCAAGTCACCCACCCTATGTATGAAAGTGTGGCACTTGATTCAATGGTGCAGAAATTACTCGGTTGTTTTGAAAGCAGCTCACATTTCTGGGCGATTGAACATTCTGGCGGATGCTTTGTCTCAGAGATAGAGAATTCTGCCAACAGAATGGTCTCTCAACCCTCCAGTTCTTCACAGGATCTTCGAGCATTGGGGCAAACCCAACGTGGACTTGATCGCCACAAAGGAAAATGCTCAAATCATGACTTATGTCTCGCCGATTCCAGATCCAAATGCCGTCGATACAGACGCTCTGGCGATAAGCTGGAGAGGGATGCACACTTATGCGTATCCACCCACCATACTTCTGCCGAAGATGTTGGTGAAGATCAGTAAGGAATCATGCCTGGTCCTGCTAATAGCGCCATTTTGGCCCAGCAGGGCGTGGTGCACGGATCTTCTAGATCTGCTGGTGGACAATCTAGTGCAGTTACCCGAGATTCCGAAAACAATCTCCCAGGCCAAGAGACGCTTCCTACACGAGCGTCCCGAAATGTTCAAATTTACTGCGTGGCTGTTATCAAACGACGTTCCACGTTGGAAGGCTTTTCTCAACAGGCTGCGAGTTTCATCGCAGCCACGAGAAGGAGGTCAACCTTCAAGTCATATACCCACACGGTTAACAAATTTGCAGAGTGGTATGAAGGAAAGGGTATTGATCCCTTTCAATCTACTATTCAGCAAATAGCAGACTGAGCTGTTCTTTACAGGACTAGCTCCTGTCACTATTGCTGGATACAAGTCAGCTTTCGCATCAGTTATCCGTTATCTAGCCAACAGGGGGATAGTCCGGAGGTGGACCAATTAAACGTGATCGTGAAGGGAATGAGCAATCTCTGACAGAGACAACCGGTAGTCATTCCAGCCTGGAGTCTATCTTTGGTGATTAATGTGCTAGCCAAAAGCACCCTTTTGAAACTGTGTTCGGCTAGTCTAAAGCATCTGACTCTTAAGGCGGGTTTTCTATTGGCAGCTTCCTCAGCTAGAAGGCGCAGTGAGATCCTTACGCTTTCAGCAGAGAGGGACCGATGTATTGTCTCTGGAGAGGGTTTGCGACTACTGCCAAGAGCAGAATTCATGTCAAAGAATCAATCTTTGAAATATCCTGGCAAACCGATCATTATACCAAAGCTAACTAGGTTTGATCGTGATGCCAGCACCTGGTGTCCAGTCCGTGCTTTGACCAAGTACAAAGAACAGACAGACTCTACGGTCCGATGATGGACATCTGTGGATCTGCCATAAGAAGCTATATGGCGTCGCATCCATGGATACTATCTCTCATTGGGTAGTAGAATGCATTCAGACTACCCACGAGATTGCGACTGGGCACCAGGTGCAATGTGCTACATGTAGGGCTCACGCTGTTAGAGGAATAGCCCTTCGACCGCCCTATTCAATGGTGTCCCGACAGAGGACATCATGGCCATTTTACAATAGCACTGAGTTCTCTTTCACAGATTACTATATAAGGGACATGTCAGACTCCGCCAATCCACTCGCTTTAGCTGCTTTGAAATGATAGTCTAGTGGCCACACTGCTCATCTTTGGGTACGATGAAAAGCAAAAGTAGTTAGAACAGATATGGTCAGGCGAGAGGAATTCAACCGTATGCGACGTTTGGGCGAAAGTGTGTTGGTTGGTGGCGCCACGTCTGAAATCCATAATTCATGGGGTAATTCAAGTTTGTGTATGTCATGATCATTCATCTTATATATTCATGCTCATTCCCAGGCGTATGTTAACTCTCTTGGCACACTTGTGTTTCAGGCGAGATGCATGTTTGTTAGTTCTCTCTTTTTTAGGGGAAAGGGGGTTGGGGGTGGGAGGGAGTGGGTGGGGAGCAGTGATGCGAATGTGATTCGGTCTCAAACTTGTCGGTCCTTCTAGGTCTCTGTGTGACAAGTTTATGTATAAGTTCTCGCTCTAGGGGCAAAAGAGGCTTTGTATGGCCCTCGGCTTCCCGATATTACTTCAATAAGTAATGTAATGGTATCCCTTTCTCTGAGATCTAACAATACTTACCATAACATTACGGACCCTGCCTCCCAGCCCCTCTTGTTTGGTAGCTATGCAAACAATATGGGCATCTCTGCCAGGCGTGTCCCCGGGTGTTGGGAACCGGGTACCCGGTTCCAGAGCCGGTAGAGCTTTCTAGTTCTAGATTCCTAGTGAACAGCTTCAGTTGAGCTGTTATTCAATACGTAATGTAATGGTAAGTATTGTTAGATCTCAGAGAAAGGAAAATTGAAATTTCCTTCAGTTACAGACCAAGAGAAGAGGATTTTTGAAATTTTACCACTTGAACAATTGGCTCGATAACCGAGCCAGTCAATCCAGTGGTAAAAAAACAAAAAATATTTATCCTTGCCTACAAATAGACAACCACTAAGCCAAAATTTAGATTTTCTAAACAAATCTTGACCACAAGAGGGTTAACGTTTTATCACGCGTATCAGCCAAATACGACTTCTGAAGTGGTCTTGAGAAAGGTCCGTTTGCAGACCTTCTCTTGGTCTGCAAATGGATAATTTCTATGAGAAAATTGGAATTTTCTTTTTACCCAATTCGAGGGTTAAAGGGTTAAGCAACTGCTAGTTAAAGCTATCAATCTGTGTGAAATGATGCATGTATATAAAGTCTGCTCTCAGTAATTTCATGTTGTACAAATCTAAAGTAGTCTACTTATGTTTGCAGAGGCGATCGTGATGACACCATTACCACAGACAGCGAAGCAGTTTCCAATGACAATCACAGTTAACATGGATATGAATGAGCAGCGACAGTGGTGGCAGCTAGAGGAGGTCAGATTACTGTAGTCCACACTTAGCCATTTAATGCTCAATATTTGTTAAGAAAATTTAATTGATTTACTTAGTAAAATCTTCATTTGCAGGCCAAGAGTAGACTATTATTGAAAATTTACACCTGGAATGACTGGTGTGATTGCCAGTCATTGCCGTGATAAATGTAAAAACGTCTTCTCTTGGCCGGCAAATGGGCATTCCTCCAAACTATGGTGAAGTTAACCATTTATCACTCAAACCGGCCAAAATGGTTTCTGTAGTCTTCGTGTGAAATGCCCATTTGCAGACTAAGGGAAGGCTATAGTTGAGATTTTACAACAGGAATGGCTGGCCCAAGCCAATCGATTATTTAGCCTGTCATTCTAGTGGTAAATTTTCAAAATGTCTTCTATCGTGTGTATCGAGCCCTGCACAAATTGGAGGATGGCTCAACTTAGTGATTTTAATAACATCCTGAGTTCGATTGGAGAATTAGATAAAATGTTAGTTTTTTGTATCAACTGCTAAGTATGAAGCGAGACAGGTATCACTTCTGACGACGGCGGCGACATCAACGTTAAGTTTTTGAGTTTAGCAAAACATTTACATTTATATTTCAGAATTGCTTGATACTACCGCAAGTAAACTTGGACATGTTTCCCTATACCATACGGAAGAAGTGTGCTGATAGTCAGGTCACTAGGTCAAAGGCAGGGTTATGCAGAGCCAGTTGCTTAGTGGTGTCAAATGGTCCACTCCCTCTAGAAGACATGGGTCATTTGGTCAAATGATGCTTAAAATCCTGAGCCATTGAATATTATAGTGCTAAATATTGCAAGGGGCCCTGCCTCGGCAGAAGTCTACAAAGGTGAAGGTCATTCTAGCATTGCTATTTAACCTCTGCTTAGAAATGGGCAGGGAATAGCTAGAAATGTATTCCTTTATTGGATCTGAGCATGTTGATTGTACCTATGGGCATGATGGTTCATGATATGATGAATACCCCTGGATAAATGTGCAGAGAGGGACACACCCCTTCATGAGGCTTGCACAATTGCTAGATAGTATCTGATTGTGAATCATGGATGTAAAGCCTGTAATATATTGATGCTTATGTCGACAATGCTATTATTTGTGTGCGCGCGTGCCTGCGTGCATGCGCCTGCCTGCCTGCCTGCGCCTGCCTGCCTGCCTGCCTGCCTGCGTGCGTGCGTGCGTGCGTGCGTGCGTGCGTGCGTGCGTGCGTGCGTGCGTGCGTGCGTGCGTGCGTGCGTGCGTGCGTGCGTGCGTGCGTGCGTGCGTGCGTGCGTGCGTGCGTGCGTGCGTGCGTGCGTGCGTGCGTGCGTGCGTGCGTGCGCATGCATGTACGTCGCATGCATGTACGTACGTGTGCTTGCGTTTTTGTCCATGTGCGAAGGGCACGCTATTCCAAAATGTGTGAACATTTATTTTCAGTCTGTAAAAGTGAATAAACATGTCTACTCTACATTCATCACTATGTTCCCAGTGGGCCAGCTCTGGTTAACCCTTTCACCTCTGCAATCAGTCTCTCATACGAGTCATCCAAATACAGATAACTTGCTAAATATTCTGGAACTTAACTGGAAGTTTTATCACTGAGTAGACGGTGGTTTTCAATTTCAAAATCTGACATTTTTTTCTTGCTCAGCAAATGAACATTTCCCAAGACCACTACAGAGACTTGATCATTAACCCGTTAACCCTCAAGTTTGTTAAACTAATTTTCTCATAGAAAATCTCCATTTGCTTTGCAGAATAAGACTATTTTTTACAATTACCACTGGAATGACTGGCTCGGTTATCGAGCCAGTCATTGCAGTGGTAAATTGTCAAAAATAGTCTCTTATTCGGCAAATGAACATTTCCCCAGCCTAATGAAGATGCCATTTCTGGTCGGCTGAAGTGTTAGTGTTATGGCAACTTTATGAAAAACTTGGGTTCTGAGTGAGTAGTATAAATTTGACTGGCTAAAGTGAGATGAAAGGATGCTAGAGATGGGCCTTAATATTCCAGCGTCATTCTTTTTTCTAAATTAACGATAAGTTATATGTAGGAAGATTTGTAATACAAAAAAAAATCATGGCTTAATCAAAGGGTATTTCATAGCAACTGCTCTCGGCTCCCATTCATGATTGTTTTGCAGAATGACAACGCATTATAAGTGCGGACAGGGCTTTAGATTTACATGTACTTTATTTGGGCTCACCACCTATCTGGCTCGGGATCCATCAATATTACTGGAAACTAGAGAGTTTAAATCTGAGACATGGATTTTGAGCCATTTTAGTTTTAATAGCACCATAAGATCTCTGAATGGGCATAAAATGCCATGGAATCCACCTCTGCGTATTTAATTGACTGTAAATCAGTTAATTACTGTCCATAGCAGCCAGTAGGATTTTAATTTGTGCTCCCTAATATGGGCAGATTTCATTTGAAATGACTTGTAAAATCACAGATAAGGGGTAATCTAAAGCCCTGGCGGAAATCGTTTTATTGAAGATATCTCCTGTCGACTGTTAGCAGCAGCTTCTAGCAACACACTTGCAAATTCAGCATTTTTGTTATTTTGTATAGCAGTCGTAGGCATATAACTCTGCCTACCAAATATGAAAGATAATCTACAATGCAGGATCTACTCAATCTTTATTGTCATGTCTGTTGAATATTTTGAAGCTAATTTGACTGCCTAGACTGGCAGCAACGTGTCCCAGTCAACTTAACTTCAAAAACCGCATTTATAATTTGTCGCTATAGTTACTTTGAAATTTAGTTTCCGGGAATTCAGGATTCAAAGGATGAAAGATCTACATGTATTATTATTAGATGTACATTATGTTTCCATTGGCAAACCACATTGGAAATACTCTGGTTCATGGTATGATAAATACCCTTGGATAAATGTGCATTAAGGGGTTAATTAAGCTCAAATTCCTGTCTAATTTTCAATCAAGTGTACATATTGCTGCCACCTGTTCTAGGTACATGCACTTGTAACAGATGCTGCTTCATTGATGTGGTTGAGGTGTGTGGTTTTAAGATGGTCATCATACTAAAAGAATAGCAATCATCGGTGCACTGAAGTTATTCCCTAGCAGATGGGATCTAAGTATTACGGGACTGCTTGGTTTTTGTCACTGTCTTTGATATTTTGTGCCATCAACAGGGCCCAGTCAAATTAATTTTAAAATATTCAACAGCATGTTTATTAAATAGTAAAGACATGCGTTTCGTGCAACAACATCAATTAAGCTTTCGTGGCGTATGTAACTATGTCATTCATGACCAGGGATGGGGTCAATTCCATTTTATCTATTTCAATTCCAATTCAATTCATTTTATCAATTCCAATTCCATTTCCATTTCCACACCAATTCATTTTATCAATTCCAATTCCACCCCGAAAAGTTCAATTCCAATTCCATTTGATCAATTCCAATTCCAATTCCATACCAATATTTACTTGAGATCAACATTGTTATATTTTACCCATTTAATGCCCAAGATTGGCCAAGAAAAACTAGATTTATCATTAGCAAATGTTGATTTTCAGGATAAGAGAATATTTTTGTTAATTTACCAATGCAATGACTGGCTCAGTTATGGAATCAGTCATTCCACTTGTAAATTTTCAAAGATAGTCTCTTAGCATACATATGATCCTTCCTCAAGACCTGTGCAGAAGGCATTTGTGGCTGGCTTCTCCGTTAATATTTAAAACAGAATAAAAATTGTTGTTGCCAATAGGTAGGTATATCTTTCAGTCAAATTATTGTCTAAAATACCCCAACATTCAGCAGATTCTATTTTTAGTTTATTTGACTTAATTATAGCTTAATGCCGAGTTTTTCTGATGAATATGTTAATGCCATGTCTAATTATTGTAGATACATGTAAACCTTGCTATTTAAATGTTTGCATTAAAAAGCATTAGAATACAACGTATATAGTACAGTACTGAGTGAGAGTACTGAGCACATGTCTGTAGAGTTTGAATAACGCTTCTAGGCCATGTGTCTGTTTTAACTGCTAAGACATTTCATAGAGGGGTTTGTTCAATGATTCCTTTGTTATGTAGGAGGGTATAATTACAGGGCAATTGTCTTGTAATGTACTCCTTTCTTCACCCATTTCATTCCATACAGATGATAAGTTATTACTTTACTGAACACTATTCCTAACATCTTGAGGAATAATTTTAACACAATTTGGTTATCTTGTTTCTAGCTTATAGATTTGAAATCATTTTAACTAATTTGTATGATTTTAAAGATGGCATATTTCCTAGAGTTTTCAGGGAATGCAGAATGAAATAAGTTCAAGATCAGCAGCTTTGCTTGAATAAAGGCGGTACAAAGCTCACATAGGATAAAAGGCTTAATTGATCATTTATCAGGGAGAAATTGAGTGAACTCAATAATGTATTAAAGTTCATAGCATTTATCAGATCTTTATTTTGTCAATTCATAGTGAGATTTTTTTTGAAACTACCGCTGGAATTACTGGCGCAGTTATCCAGCTAGCCACTCCAGTGGTAAATTCTCAAAAATAGTCTCCCATTGGCCTGTCAATGCACATTTCTGAAACTCGTTTTGGCCGGCTTAGGTGTTAAAGGGTCAAGGGTTAACTTGCTCATCACTCAATTATCAGTATCTCAAATTCTAGTCTTCAAACCAAACATATAACTAATGTAAGTTGTTAAAATTAATTTTAATAGAAACTGTTGCAGCCTTAGGAGACAAAACTATTTAATGAAATTAATTTTAAAATATTCAATAGAGCATCTAATAATAGCTGGCATAATAAATATCATCAACCTGCCTATAGAATGAAATGTGGTAAATGGTGTCATATAGATCATTTAAGATGAAATGCATTATGGGCATGTAAAGAGCATTGTATAATTTACAGATATTACAAGTACATTTTATAGCCCACAATGTTCAGTAAATCTGTGACAAATTATGACTGGAATTGAATTGGAATTTATCAATTGCGGTCAATTCAAATTATCAATTCCAAATCCAAATCCAATTCCAATTCTGGTGTCTTAAAATTTATCAATTCCAATTCCAGAGTCCTCAGATTTATCAATTCCAATTCCAATTCCGGAATTGAATTGGAATTGACTGATCATTCCAATTCCAATCGGAATTGACCCCAACCCTGTTCATGATGTAGTTGATTATGATGTCATCCTACACATGGCATAGTTGATTATGATGTCATTTGATTAATGGATAAACTGGAGTCCTCCATTTGTGCTTTCATGGACATGATGAACAAGGCTATCTACTTTGTTATTGATACATGTTAGGTATATGTAATTTGTTGTTCAATCGTTCATGGTATGATGAATACCCTTGGATAAATGTGCAGAGAGGGACACACCTTTCATGAAACTTGCACAATTGCTAGATAGTATCTGACCATGAATCGCTGGTAATTTGGTTTAATCATTGCCCTGTCTAATTTACTACTCTGCACTGGCAGACATCCACCCATTCTGCCAGATTCATGCCATCAATACAATAGTGTGTAGACTAGTTCGGTTACATGTAGCTAAGCTTTCAGTCACCAGTTTCTACCATTAGCCCTAAGTCTGGTCTATACAGGCAGATAAATCTGATCATATATGTTGAATTGACTAAAATCGCATCATGAAAACGAAAAATCTGAAGACAGATCTTATGAGTCACCATATTTGATAACTTCTGATCATGTAAGCAAACATTCTGTCTGAAGTCAAATCTGAAGAGTTCAAAAAGTTCAATTTCGAGATTTTGTCTCGACTCATACATGTACATGTAGGCAATCACAAAGCGGACTTTTAATAATAACAACAATGTAACCAGAATGGATGCGCCAATCTTACTTGGAAGTTTGGGGAGATTTCAACAATTTATAGATCTGGGACTAAGTATGAATTTGCTTCATTTCCGGTAATGCTCCTGGGTGAAACCACCCGGCTGGGGGTTATAGTCTCCATAACAGAGAATCTGAGATGTTTGCCATCAATTTCAACATCACATTTTTTCATCAAATTTTTTTGTGAGATTTTGTTTGAGAGATTAACCTGATCATTTAAAGTCTTGTTAGATTTGCATGATTTGATCTATACTGACATATCTGTTGAAGCTAATTTGACTGCCTAGGGAGGCCGCATCATGTTCCTGGTAAATTAACTTCAAATATATTCAACCGCATTTATAATTAGTCTATAGTTACAGTACTTTGAAATTTAGTTTCTGGGAATCCAGGATTCATACAGTGAATCTATTATCATTATGTATGCTGGTTCATGGTATGATGAATACCCTTGGATAAATGTGCAGAGAGGGACACACCCCTTCATGAGACGTGCACAATTGCTAGATAGTATCTGACCATGAACCGCTGGTATGACTTATAACTCTGTTTAACCCATTCATGGTCAAGACTCAAGCTGACCAGAAGCGGCCTCTGTAGTGGTGTTGATGAATGCCCATTTACAGGACAAGAGAATATTATTTTTGAAAATTTATGGCTGGGATGACTCGATAACCGAACCAAACATTTCTGTGGTAAATTTTCACAATTACCCGTAGTATTGTCTTAGCAATGTAAATCGACATTCAATAAGCAAATATTTTGATTTTTTTTTTAGCAAACTCGGCCTTTAACCCTCATATCTGCTAAAAGCGGCTTCTGCAGTGGTCTTGAGAAATCTCCATTTGTAGACCAAGAGAAGACTATTTTTGAAAAATTCCCCCTGGAATGATTGGCTCGAAAATAATCTTCTCGTGGTTTGCAAATGGACATTTTCTATGAGAAGATTAAAATTTTCTTAAACAAATTCGAGGGTTAAGGGGTTAATCTCGCTCAAAGCCCTGTCTAATTTTCAGTCAAGTCTGCATATTGCTGTCACCTGTTCTAAGGTACATGTACCTGGAAAAGATGCTGCTTATTTGATGTCATAATTAACTACGTGTAGAATGATATTATAATCAATAACCTCATGAATGACGTAGATAAGCATGTCACGAATGCGTAATTGAAGACAGAAGTACAGTCTTTGTACGAATTATATGTCTACTATTTAAAGGACAATTTGAATGATAATTACATGTTTAATGAAATTGCGCCGGAGTAATAACCAGATAGAAATAGCGTAACCAACTATCGCTAGATAAAGTCGCAAAAATTTACAATTTTTGGCACATCGGGGCGCTGCCATTTTATCGCGTCTAGTGACGTCAGCCCCGCACCACTGCTATTGCTATGGTGGGAGGAGGGAGGCCAATAGATGCAGATATATATTTTAAGGAAGTATGTGTAAATGATAATTGAAAATGAACCGCTGAAGAGATTCCAATGATTCTAGGATCTAAATAGGTGCCGACCTCAGGATTAATATGATATAATGGGTGTTAATATCGAACAAGAGGTTCAAAAGACTGGAATATATAAAAACAATTATTCATCTAAGATACGATCTGAGAATATGTTATTCTTTTTTTAGTAAAATTCAGCATGAGATAGTTTTTGTCTCGCAGACTCTATCTTTGCGTATTGTCATTAAATTGGAGTGTGCTTAAAGCTGAAAGAAATGGCTTTTTGCCTGACCAATTATAATTTTGCTCACGTGAATATTGCCAAAGATATCACCAAATGAATTAACATTTTAACACAAATTCTGGGAATTTTTATCGGCGATCAATATTGCCCGCCAAGCTGTAGTAATTTCAATAATTAAGATATTTTGATGGAATTTTTCCCGTTATGTAATAACATTGTAAAGCTTTGGAACAGCAAATTCTGTCATTGTAATACGCATTCTGATGCGGGATGATGGATAGAGAGCATCCTGAAATTTGTGTTTGAAATTTTGCTGGCTTAGTTTTTCCCGCAGTGTATCTTTTGAACCACTAGGCCGATTCTAACATCCCTAGCACTGGATAAATCTTCGAATTTGCAGCCACAGGTAGATATCAGGATTATTACAATCGGTTCTGTGATTCCGGCAATATTATCATATCATATGTTTTCTTAGAATATATATTTACACTGCCTGCGACACACGCTATAACGGTATCTTGAGTCGGCTGAGTAATTTAACAATGCGCACGTGTCAAGTGTGCCACTTCATTTAACCCTTATCGCATGGTGTAAAATGCGTAATAGTCTACTTACAGAGATAGTGCCGGGGTACATTTTGAAAAAAAACCTGTTGCTGAAACGTGTTGCTGTCGTTTCAGCAATGACTTACAGCAGCATTGTTACCAAAATGAACACATTCTGATAGGATGGAGAAAATGGAATCTGCTTTAGTGGTCTAGGGGGTTAATGATTCCCCACCGACATCAGATACTAGAATTACTTGGAAAAACTTACTAGCTTAACTGGACAATGTCCTAACAATTACAAATTAGCACACGTTAGGCCTCCCTGCATATACATATTGACTGTAGAGCCTTCGTGCTCGGCAAAGAGAGCGTTGGTGCGGGGATGACGTCAGGATCTCGTGAAATCTCGCTCTCGTTGCAAGAAAATTGCGCCGCCCGGGAGATAGAATAATCCCATGTTTACGCTGGTATAATTACTCGTATTATTTGTCTATTGGTTTTATCTAGGATCCAATATGTTAGTCATATAAGTCTTTCAAATAAAGTACACTTTAACCAATCCCGGAATTGTCCTTTAATAAAGATTCTGTTGCCCAGTCACATTAGTTTCAAAATATTCAACAGCATGTTTATTAAATAGTGAAGACATACAATTCGTACAACAAAGCTTTGTCCGTCATCAATTAAGCATTTGTGATGAACTTAGCTATATCATTCATGACTTACTATAATGGAACTTTCCACTTTATCCATCCATCATATGACATCATAATTAACTACGTGACGTGTAGAATGACATTATAATCGATGACCTCATGAATGATGTCGATAAGCACGTCATGAACGCGTAATTGGCCGGACTATGCGTTTTTGTACGAATTGTATGTCTTTATTATTTAATAAAGATTCTGTTGAATATTTTGAAATTAATTTGACGAGGCACTGTTGTTGCCTATGGCAGCAACAGCACCCAGTCAAATTAGTTTCAAAATATTTAACAGCTTATCTGTAGTTTTCTGGAAATTGATGGAGTTCAGGGATCCATTGATCCCAACATGAGCGAGGTGTGCATGGAGCTTAGCTAGAGGGGGGCGGGGCTTAGCAAAAACTGGAAAGGTCCATTGATTATGACGTCGTATGATTAATGGATAAACGGTAGTACCCATTTGTGCTTACATGGACAATGCCATCTACTTTGTCATTCATACGCATAGGCATATATGTATACCGGTATGTCTTAGAAGGGCTCTAGCTGGAATAAGCTGTCAGTCATGTCAGTATTATATATATATATATATATATATATATATATATATATATATATATATACTCCCTATGCAGCATTTGAAAAATGTTCCAGCAGTAAATGTTGAATTATTGTAAATTCTGTTGTCCGAATGTCCGATGGTTCATGGTATGATGAATACCCCTGGATAAATGTGCAGAGAGGGACATACCCCTTACTGAGACATGCACAATTGCTAGATAGTATCTGACTGTGAACTGTGGGTAACTTGGTTTAATTATTGCTCAGTCTAATTTATTTTGGTTAGGTCAACTTTCAGTTTCCACCATTAGCCTGGTCTATGCAGTCAGATTAATCGGATCAGATACGTTGAATTTGTTAAAATCTGATCGTGCAAGTGAGAAATGTGAAGACACATCTTATGAGTCGTCATATTTGATAAAATCTGATCGTGTAAGCACACAATCTGTCTGAATCCCAATCTGAAGTTTTCAAGACATATGTAGCCAATCAGAAAGCGGCCTTGAATGATATCACCAACATTGCAACCAGAATGAATGCGACAATCTCACTTGGAAGTTAGGAAGATTTCAACAATTTATATCTGGGGCTTTTTGGTAAAGCTGCCGCTATGACATAAGATTTTTGCTTCAGACTTTGTCTGACAGGTGAATCTGATCGTGACAAATGGCCTTCGGCCTGATGATTGAATAAAAACGACATGACATGCTATGGTTCATGTTATAGGCAGCTTTGTCGCAAATAATCTAATGTTTGACAGCTGTACAGATAGACATACTGGGCAATAAACTGACAGACAGGCTATGTCACAAAGGTTAACTATAGCTACAGTTTAGATTATGAAATGCTCTGCGATGCATGTATGCAGCGGCTATGCCTTTAGAAGTATTTTCGTGATGTTTTTATGTTTTCCTTTGCAGATGGCTAATACATTACTACAGCAAGCGCACTCGTTGAAGGTAATGATAGAGCAAGCAAAACAACAAAGTTGCAGTCTCAGAGAAGCTCAATTGCAGCAACTCAAACTCCAGATAGATAAGGAGAAAAATGAGGTACCTACATGTACAAACATCTGGGCTTTATGGATGCACTCACCCGAATTTGTTTCAGAAAATTAAATTTTATCATAGAACGTGTCTATTTGCAGGCTAAGAGACTATTTTTGAAAGTTTATTGCTAGGATGACTGGCTCGGTTATCGAGCCAGTGATCCCACTGTTAAGTATTCAAAAGCTTCTCTTGGTCTGTAAATGGACACTTCTCAAGACTATTGACAAAGCTGTTTTTTGGTTTTGTTTGAGCGTGAGAGGATTAATCACTACAAATGTAGCTAGGAGCGAGTCCTGGGTGGTATTTGCCTATTTCTGGCGATATCAGCACCTCATGACATGAACTGATATATCGTCGTCGTCGTCATTGTGTGATTGCACTAGTTACATTGCTTCACAATGTAATCAGAAACCAGTCGCATGAATTATCGCTTAATATTCCTCAATATCTGTCTGCCATCTTCCATGGGCAAGAAAGGGGATTACAGTTAAGCTCATAAATAAGTTAACACATTTCTAAAACAAAAAACAGAAACATGTTAGAATTTTGAACGTGATGTAAGAAATGTTCTGTTGAATATTTTAAACATAATTTGATTGCAAGACAAACAATTCAGTTATGTTCAAAATGTTCAACAGTATGTTTTATGTTGTTTTGGAAACGTGTTGTTTCTGAGTTTTACTGTATACTGCATTAAAGGTGCTCAATACTATTTTTGAAAAGCACTTCTCGTACTGTCATGACTACGTAGTTGAAATGTGGCTCAGTTCTGCGACACATGTAGATTGAGAAAACCTAAGTTGTCTCCCTTGCACTGCTGACTTAAATAAATTCACATGAAAATACAGATTGTTTACATCGTGCTGAATTCTGATACTGTGAGCAGGGGTCCATCTTTTTAGTCGTATTATACGATGTCTCTTGCCGTGTGTGTGTCCATCCATCCATCCGACTGTCCATTTGCCTGTGTTGCTCCATATCACGCATGGTGTTTGATTTTAGATTGTTTGAGGATTTCTAATGTGTGTGTTTCAGGCCATTAATGCAGCTCGTATTGAAGCACAAATGACACTGTCTCGGGCTATCATGGAGGAGCGTTCTCAGAAAGATATTGCTGTCCAGCAAGCGCTTGCTCAGGCACGTAATGATATGCAGGAGAAGATAGGTCATGTGACTGTAGTAACTGACGATAAATCAAATACTTATAGTGTGTCATGGTCACATCCGACAGCACAAAACAACATAGACAGTATTATGGTCGGAGAGGACGAAGCAGAGGAGATGGAGAAAGAGAAGGAGTAATGTTCAGTATTTGTTGGCCCCTTCTGAATGAAACCTGCCATTCAAACTATGACCTAATGCAGGAGAACTTGACTCAGATACTCAGGTATTCAGCATTGAGACTGTTAGTGGGTCTACAGGTTTCAAGTGTGATGGTGAGGATGGTGATTGGTGGATAGAGAAGTTTTCAAGCACAGAAATTGGTTTAAACCAAGCACTAGCTAATGGTCGGGCTGGACAAAATGATATTGGATGCAGTTGTCTTATGAAATGTTCATTTGTAAACCAAGAGAAGAGTATTTTTGAAAATTTACCACTGGAATAACTGGCTCCTTATAGTGCCAGTCACTTCAGTGGGAAATTTTCAAAAATTATCTTCTGGAAATGAATATTTTCTATGAGAAAGAGGTATTCTAAAGCAAATTTCACCTTTTAACGTTTAATTGTTATCTAATCACACATGCTGGAGAAAAAAGGCTGGTTACAAAAAATATAAGGAGCTATTTGACCCTATACTGGTCAAGCCGGCCTAAAGAGCCCTCTGCAGTGCTCTTGATAAATGTCTATTTGCATACCAGGGGATGAGTATTTTAGAAACTGATCATTGCAGAGGTCAGTTTTTGTCAAGCCCTACACAAAGCGGAGCATGGCTCCACATAGCAATCTTAGTGGTGTCTACTATGCGGCAAAAATTAGGTAAATGTTCGTTTCTCAGTGACCATTTAATTCATCAAGTGCTTATCCGTTCTATGGCCTACCATCATTAGCTCACCAGGCCAAGTGAGCTTATGTCGTGGTGACTGGCCGGTGTCTGTCCGGCGTCCATCTGTCAACTTTTTCTTTAAACGACTTCTCAAGATCTGCTGTGCCGATTTTAATCATATTTGGCAGGAAGCATCCTTAGGGCATACAGATCTAAGTTTGTTCAAAGGAAGTCGGTCGGCCAATTTTGCCGGTGGCCATCTTGGATTTTGGCCGATTTTTAGAAACCTCTAAAAATCTCCGAAGCTGCTTGGTGGATCGATTCAAAACTCACGCAATATCATATAGGGCAAGAGCTGAACCAATTTGTTCAAAGGAACTTGATTGGCCAAATGGTTCGGCGGCCATCTTGGATGACCTAGTTTTCGTGAAAACGACTTCTGCAGAACCGCTGAACGGATCGGGCTGAAATTTTGGGGATCTGATTATGGACTACGGGCCAGTAAAGTTTGCTCATGGGAAATTGATAGGTAAAAAACATGGACCAATCAAATTTTAGCGTGTTTGGCTGCTATATTCAATTTTTTTATTTGATGGGTTTTTGAAGCCGAAATTGGTTTTCCTAAGTCGGCTTACTTGTCGGTCAGGTGTCATATAGTGATGACCCCGTCCTGTATGTCTGTCCATCCATCTGTCTGTCCGTCGCCAACAATGGCGACTCATTTTGTTATGTCTTGACGGATTGACACCAAACTTGGTGACAACGTTAATGTCGCCATCTAATATCTGTGTTGTGAAAATGAAACTCAGGATGTCAAATGCCAGAGTTATCACCCCTTAAATATTTGCAGTCACTTTCATAGGGGAAATACAGGTTTGTTCCCACCGTCCACTGATTTATCACCATGTCATATTTTAATGCCAAAGTAGATTAAACTCCAATTAACAGATTAACCTTTCCATCACTGTCTAAATATTTAAAATATGTTTTATGTGCTCTGACATCTATGCTCTTAAAAATATTTTGAATGTTGCTGCCTAAGGCATAGATGACTTTCAGTCAAATTTTTTTCTGAATCAACTCCAGCTCACCCTACCCCTGTGCTAACTTGGTGATTCAGCCAGATGTGCATGTGTTAAATGGATTGTGTGGTGGTGGGGAAAACCTGCTATAAAGACCACCTACCTGCCTTTAGAGACCATTTTCTTCAATTGTATTTAAACCTCTAGTAACCATCTGACTGCTGAGTTTTTGCAGACGACATATTCCAAAGGTTTTTTATCTCTGAACCTGATAAATATTTTGAAAACAATTGGACTGAAAGTTGTTGGTGGCTAAGCTGCCAACAACTTTTAGTCCAATTGTTTTCAAAATATTCAAGAAGTCAAGAGCTTTTGAAAATTGAAATTATTGGCTGCACTGGCTTGCAGCAGTGAGACAGTTAAGAAACCAGCTGTTGTTAGCACTGATATCATCTATTTTCGCTTAAACATTGTTCAAAATCACTAATGCAAAAAATCAGTCCAGAGATTGTTGTCAATATCTCGAAAACTAAACCATTTGACTGAAAGTCATTGGGAGTGACACCGATGGATGTAAAATCTAAGATTAGTTGAAATGCCAATGTTCCAGGTGAGCGATACAGGTCCATTGGACCTCTTGTTGCACCCAAACTCAATCAATTTTTCCTCTATTTTTATATGTTTGTTACTTCATTTATTTTGCACCGAGAATTATAAGAAAGTTAGTTTTTGAATGAACATTTAATTCATCAAAGACTTCAACAATCACAATTAAACTTAATAGATTGCTATCCCATCATTGCATCCAATTTCCTACATAATACAAATTTGTTCTATGGTTTTACGTGGTTTGGTCTTAGTTTATTTTTGTGTTCATCAAGAATTAGACATCAAGGATTAGACGAAGGTTATACGTTTCAATAGATATTTAAAACATCAAGTTTTTGTGATCTTAAAATGCTCGGCCGTATGTAATAGCCTGTCATACCGTATTATAACCTACTATGCATACACTAGCATACCATACCATAGCAATCCTTGTTTTGTGACACTAACACCTGAAATGCGGTATGTGGCAAAGCAAATGTGCTCGACGTCCAGGATGCAGTCGTCTAGAATATTCATTTCTTGGTATGCAAATACATGGACATTTTCTATGCGAAAATTCTATTTAGTCGAGCGATTTGTACCTTTAACCCGGCCTCTGCAGTGGTCTTGAGGTATGTCCATTTACAGGCCAAGAGAAGACTATCTTTGAAAGTTGACCAAATTTGAATGGACATTCAGTTAACAAATATTTAGATTTTCCTGATCAACTTTGGTCATTTAAGGGTTAAAGATATGGGTGCTAGTCATATCGTGATAAATTGTCCAATATTTGATTGTCCTTTCAATAACTGGCACAGTATATCGCTCAAAACAGTTATTTCCCTTGCTTATCTCGCAAACTAATGCTTTAAATGATGAAACCAACATCAGATATGTCAGAGTTAGGGGCATATGACATTTTATTTATTTATTATAAAGTTAAGTTGATTCATTCATGAACGCTCTCATCAGGTTACAAATACAATTGAGCTGTATGTACTTCAAACAGAAACCTAGTTTCTCAGAATCCAGAATGAATGTTATTTTACATTTAAAAGATGCTCTAGAAATATTACTCGCCTGACAATGTGAATTAAATTGTTTGAGTTTTAGGATTATTTAAATATTCTAATGGCATCTTCCTAGCCTGTAGGCCTACATACATGTAGGTGACTGGTAACCCGTTAACACTCAAACTGGCTGAAAATGGCTGCTTCTGTCGCCTTGAGAAATGTCCATTTGCAGGCCAAGAGAAGACTCAAAATTTACCACCGGAATGATTGGCTCGATAGCTGAGCCAGTTATCACAGTGATAAATTTTCAAAACAAAATCCCAAATATAAAGCATTAACATGTAATTGATGAAATGCTTTGCCTACTGTCTATCACAAACCCTTTGTCTCCAGTTTTGGTCATGTCAGCTTTCCAACTATAGTCCTAATGTTTGGAACTTTGGACACAGGAAAGAGAAAAAAAAGTTATCCAAATTTGTACACCTTAACCATGAAGTAGATTTATGAACAAAAATACATTTAAACAAATCATCTGAGAAAGTTCATTAGTGTGTCTTTTGTATTTGACCTGTCTAGTATATGTATTTTTGTTTAAAAATCTAATCCGTTAAATTGTTGATCAATGTCAAAATTCAGACGATAGGTATATTTTTCGTCCTCGTTCATGTGGTCAAGATTTCACACTGTTCCAAAGCTGTTAGGGTTAGGGTGTGTTGTTTTAAACCATTTGATGGGCAAGCTGACCAAAGCTGGCCTGTGTAGTGGTCTTGAGGAATGTTTATTTATAGGCCAAGAGAAAACTATTTTTGAAAATTTTCCATTGAAATGACTAGGTCGATAACTCAATATTTAAAAAAAATGATGTTTTCTTGTAAAAAGACATTCAGTAATCAAAAATTTCTATTACCTAACAAACTTAGACCATTAAAGCTCGAACTGTCAACCCCCCATCCTGCAAAACGTCACATGTTAGCAATAGTGATTGTCCTAAAACCTGTTGTTTCGACTTGTAAGACATTTAAATACTGCTAACTGTGAATCCACTCTACCACATTTCTGCAACGCTTCTAGATGAGTCTATATAGTGTCTCATGGTGCTAGAAGTGTCATCTTGCGCTAAGAATTCTATTATACATTTATTAAAATGTTTATTTGAACATTGTAATATATTTGGTTTGTTAGAGTTTGTAAGTATTTTGTATTTCTTAATTGACATATTTGTTCTATTTCTGATGAAATCACCCAATCCATGTTCATTAAAAAATTTAGAAAAGATGGCCTGACTACATCCCCCATAACTTGCAGATGAAGAGATTATTTTTGAAAATTTATCACTGGAATGCTTGGCTTTTATCGAGTCAGACATTCCAGTGATAGATTTTCAAAAATATTCTTCGCAACACCTGCCACTGTTGGAGTAGGAAATTGTTACATAATGTTCAAAATTAACCATTTAGCTGTAAAACCGTAACACCATTTTAGGCCAAGAGAAAAATGTTTAAAAAAATTCTTAGCTGATATGACTGGCTGAATAACAGAGCCAGTCATTCCAGTTGTAAACTTTCAAAAATAGTTTTCTCATGGCCTGCAAATGGACCTTGACTGAAGTAAAACTGCTGGCTTTCTTGACGGACAATCTTGATCATTCAAGGATTAATATACTATATCTATAAGTGATGAGATAGTGTTATAGTACTGTATATAGCATTGTTTTCTTTAATACATGGCTCATATTGGTCCTATGTTCAAATTAAAGAAATAAATTAATATTTATTTGTTACAAACTTGTGTATGTTTGTGTTTATTCATATTTTTCATAATGAAAACTCCATTACGAAACACTGGGCTTGTTTTGTCTGAATGTGAAATAACACTTACCATTTGTTAGCTCAGCTGGCCTAAAAGGCCAAGTGAGCTTAGGCCATGAGGTCCATCTGTCAGGCTGTCTGCCTGTCTGTCTCCTCTGCCCATCAGTCGTCAACATTTCCTTTAAGCTACTCAGGAGACAGTGAGCCGAGTTCGAGTAAATATGTCATGAAGCATAAATTTAAGATTGTTCAAACGAAGATTGGCCGATTTGTACAGTGGCCATCTTGGATTTTGTGTTTTTAGAAACACCTTTGAACATATTTTATGAAACATTTTTGTTTAGTTTTGAATTTTTGCACTTGTCAAAACTATATTTTACGATTAATAGACCCTTTGGGAACTTGAACACATGATTGCCTATGCTGTTTTGAATGTGCATGATGACATTGAGATCACAAGGTAAAGGTCACTGACCTCGGTACAAAGCCTTTAAATCCTAAATTTGTGCATTTAGCAAAACCTCCATTTATCTTTCAGGATTGGTTGAACCTAGTGGAACTAAACTTTGATACATGACGGCCTATGATTTTAGTAAACTGCCGGATGGCATTGAAGTCACAAAGGTTATTCTAACTCGGCTGAATACTTTTAGATGTTATGTCTTGGCCTGGGAATGGACAGTATGCAAGTCCCCTGCAGAGGCTGGTTTCTGGCCATCTTGCTCATAAAGGCGTGATGGACGAGAGGTTTAAGCCTTTAGTGGCTAAATTTGGTCAAGAAAAACGTCCATCTGCAGGCCAAGAGATTATTTCTGAAAATTAACCACTGTTTCGACTATCGAGGCAGGTATTTCAATGGCCAATATTCAAGAATGGTCTTCTCTTGTCTTGCAAATCAACATTCCTTAAGACCAATGCAGAGGCCGTTTTTGGTCGGCTTCGGCATGAAAGGGATAATAATACTAATCCAGACAGCATGTTCATGTTTCTTTAAAGGAATTCAAATGTACTAACTTTTACGACTAACTTTACTTATTTTGACGAGCTTTTGTACATAAATGTGCTTCACCAGGCTCACCCGATAATCCACCAATAATTGCGATGAGACTAGATAAATTAAAACCAAATTCAGATTGTAATTTTATTCTATGAGTCCAGATGATATGTAAAATTTTGTTTAATTTTTAGTTGTGACTCGCAACTAATATAAGGTGGTTTGTGTGTTGGTATGTCAAATTTATGACATTTCTGAGAAAGCCAACTAAGTCACAACTATATTGCGTTCGGTGAAATATGAGCATGTTGTGGTGAAGATTGGTCAAGCAAATCAATTTTTAGTTAATGTCTATTTGCAGTCCAATACTATTTTTATGCTCCCCAAAAGCAATTGGGGATGGGGGGGGGGTGGAGGTGGGGACCCGTGGGTGGGTCCCTTACAGTCACTACTTTCACCGTTTGCCTGCAAGTTTATCCAGTTGTTAGTTTCATGAATTGTTCACATATTCACCAAACTGCATATTTGGATGCATCTTAGGGAGAAGTGCAGTAATAGAAATTATGTCAATGTGACCTACCGTTGACCTACTTTTGATGGTTCACTGATATTACAAACTTTATTCGATCTCCAGTCTCTTTTTTTGGTATACAGGAACTAAACTTGATATGTGAATACATCGTTGGGAGGTGTGCAGTGTATGAAATGTAGGTCTGCATAGCTTACTTTGACCTTCTTTTCACGGTTCACTAACCATCACAAAAATCTGTGATTGTGCTCTAGTTTCAAGAGTATTTGGTATACTTGGTGTAGTATGCATTATACACTGATGGTGTGTTACCTATGAAAATTAGGCCAGAACTAGTGTTCATGGTTCAATGAACATTACAAAAGTGTTGTGTGTGATATAGTTTCAACAATTCTTTTGTGGTATATGTGAACTAAGCTTGATGTATGAATATATTATACTTTTATGGTAGGCCACACATCAACAGTAAATCAGCATGCCCTTAGCTCGCCTGTACAACACCTGTCATAAAACTATGCTTGATTAAATGAAGGGCAATTATAATCAACATCAATTTCTATACAATACTTTTCTTATTTTATGTACACATTTCTAGGAGCATCAATTTGTTTTATTTGTCATATTTGGTATATGGCTTCCCCTTGAACAGAGCAAGGATATTTTAGTGTGATGTTTTAGTTTGGGTGGTGGTTGTTGGCATGTTGGGTGTGTGTGACAGTTGTTGGTGTGATTAACAGGGTAAGTCTTGCCTAAAATACAATGTTTATTACCACATAACTGTTGCGTCAAGGCATTTACAGAAGGGCACGGTTACTAAAGATACATTGAATACAATCAAACTGACTGATGATATTGGTTTAGTTACTTGCTGAAGTTGTTGTTTAGGGATAACAGTCAGGATTGCCATACTGAAAATAATTCCCCCCCCAGGTCATAAGTTCTACCAGAATTAGTTCAATAATGTGTGGTTGGCATCCTGTGATTATATACTTGATGTACTTTGGCTGTAGTTCTATAAAATATTTAATCACATTTTATACCTTCCACACCAGTGGCTTATTGCACTATGGAGAATGCCAAGTAATGCTTAGCAGATTAGGTATTTATTCAGTGTAATGTTGTCAAATCTATTTTTCAAATTAAGCTATCTGATGCTACACATGACATATTAGATCAGTATGAAATTCATGACTGTAGTCTGAACAATATTTATGCTCATAGAACTGTGGGCACGTTGACGAATCCATTCGACATTAGGTGTTTCACTGCCCACTCTACATAGACCAATGTGATGCTTTCATTAATAATCCCATCTCAAATCATCTCATACGCCCACTCAACATTTCTTAAACGGTAACACCAATGCAAGTGGAGAAATTAATATTAAGCTTTCAGACCTTCCCTGCCAGTATCCACTTTAAATCATCCCTCGGCTCTAATATGAAGTAGTCTGATTACTAAGCACCATCGGTACGCTGGCACCACCTGGACTGCTGTTCCAAATTCATCTATGCATTTTTTACCTTCTCCATATGTTTTGCTTCCGTATATTGGCTGGTTTGTGTTAACGGATTACTGCTCATGGCTGTTAAAAACGGCGTCTGCAGTGGATTTGAGAGGCATCCATTTGTGGACCGGAAGGGACTATTCTTTGAAGATTTGCTACTAGACTGCCTGGCTCGCTAACTGTGTCGGCCACTCCAGTGGTGCATGCCAAATGGTCTATCATCAACTGGTGGGTGTTTTTAGTGAAAGAACAGATTTGCATGACCAAATCGGATCATTAAATGGTTAATAATGACGGTCTAGACTAGTAACAGATTGTCAACATCAATCTCAGTTTAGCAATAATCACTGTATAAGCACCATGGGATGGCCATTGTGCTGTGTAATGGTTGAATCCGCTTTTGGCTAGTTAGTCCCCGCTCTGGTATAGCTAGGCTCCGCCCTTACTTTGTGCTTGTTGGGATTTGTATGCTTTGAATTCTGGATTCCTCGAGTCCCAATTTCATCATCTGGTAACTATACAATTAATCTGTTGTGACTAGATTAAACACCCGTCCAGTCAAGCTAGTTTCAAAATATTCAACAGACAATTCCTACAACTTGATGGACTATTCCAGGTAACTAAAAAATTGTTGGTTAGAATTGTTAACAAACCTGACTTCCATGTCAATTCATGTTCTTAGGGGTATGTAGAACCTGATTGATGTACTATGAGACACAAATCATGCAACAATAATCCATTGGACGATTGGTGCATAGATTTCTGCGTTGGATGTATCTATTTCTAGCTATGCCCTGCACATTTATACCAAAGCTCCGCTTAAATTATGCATGTTGGATTCGATTTGAAACCTGATTGCTCAGAATCTACATTTCAGAGCAACTATATATACACCTGTGCAAAAGTTAAGCACCACCCTATTTTTACGCACATGCGAGGGTATATTCATGTGCTATGAAGAAAGCAATAGCATAAACATTTATGTACACATCCATCTTAGTGCAAGAGGTAATAATGCAACTAGAGGAATGCTGATTATGATGGTGGGGAAACACTGTATGTTTTTGTTTGAACTTGAAAACGAGGCCTGAATATGGTTACGTTGACACAACTGACAACTATTGCCCTACAGTTGACACACGTGGCTAGATTGTCATTAATGGTGTCTGAAAACGAAGTTTAACATCTGTGCACGAGTTTGAGACTGTCATTATTAATACCGGTTATATCCACCTTGTGCCTGGATGACGGCCTGGACACGACGTCTCATGCTGGTCACCAACCGACTGATACGCCATTGTGGTATTCGTTGCCATTCAAGATGGAGTGCGTCTGTTAATTCCTGTAGGTTCTGCACAGGAGGATCCCTCCTTCTCACCATGTTTCCCAGAATGTCCCAGATATGCTCAATAGGGTTCATGTCAGGGCTCCTTGCTGGCCATGGTAGGGTTTCGATGGCATTCTGGCGGAGGTATTCATGCACAGCTCTAGCACGATGTGGTCGGGCGTTTTCATCCATGAATATAGGGTGGGTTCTAGGTGCATGATTTACAAAATGAGGGACCACAACTCTATCCAGTATGGAATCTTGATATCTTTGTCCATTTAGTGTTCCAGGTAGTGTCAACAGATCCAGCTTACAATCAAATGAGATGCACCCCCATATTATAACTGAACCTCCACCAAATGGAACTTCTTCCATGATGTTACGTTGGTCGTACGCCGTGCGTCTGGACCTCCATACACGAGTTCGACCATCTGTGGCATGAAGCAGGAACCGACTTTCATCGGACCAGCGTACCCGTCTCCAGGATCTCATGTTCCAGTGTCTTCTTTCGTTGCACCACCTCAGACGCTCCTCTTTGTGGTGTGCAGTGAGGAGAGGACGTCTGACAGGTCTCCTAGCTTTCATGCCAGCAGCATACAGTCTCCTTTTGACGGTAGACATTGCCACTCTATTGCACGTTTCCCATTGCTGGCTGAGCACTCTGCTGTTGGTGAATGGAGATCTCCTAACAAGGCGTACTAGGGCTCGATCATCACGGGCAGTAGTCTTCTTCGGTCTTCCAGATCTAGGCCTGTCCTTCACCTCGTTAGTTTGCCCATGTTTTGCAATCAAACGACTGATTACAGTATGGTTAATGTTCAGCTGTCTGCCAATCTCTCTGCATGACATACCAGTGGTATGCATGCCTATGATTTGCCATTTCACACGATCACTTAACCTTCGTCTTGCCATAGCGGTTCACACTCAAGAGCTAATTCTGTCTGTACAAATAAACCACGGTCATGAACACAAAATTCCTAATCTTGTCGCCTAAATCTGTATGTAATGTTCTACACCTCAAACTGGACTTTTACATAACTGAACACGTGTGCTGTTTCCCGCCACGCACGGACATCAAGCGGCGTGAAGTCATGCATGCATGTGCATTTCGTACTTGGAATTATGTCAGCTAACGCGGGGACAAAAAGTATGGCAGCCTAGTTGTACCATCATGTTTCTACGTTCTATTGTTTTTGCTGGTGCTTAACTTTTGCACAGGTGTATATGTAAGCAATTGACTATTTTGAACGTAATTTGACTAGGGACATTGCAGCAATCTCTCCCAATCAAACTAGTTTCAAAATAGTTGACAGAATATGTATTAAATTGTGAATTTATCAAAGACAACGTTTGTACACTTTAATGAACTTTTTCGATTTTCGCAATTCCGTTTAAATTGTGACATAAGCTAACATGTGATGGATTTCTTCTTCTTTTCGTTCGCTGATCATACCGCCAGTCCTAAGTGACTATCGACATGATCATACCACCCGTCCTAAGTGACTATCGACATGATCATACCACCCGTCCTAAGTGACTATCGACATGATCAGACCACCAGTCCTAAGTGACTATCGACATGATCATACCGCCAGTCCTAAGTGACTATCGACATGATCATACCACCCGTCCTAAGTGACTATCGACATGATCATACCACCCGTCCTAAGTGACTATCGACATGATCATACCACCCGTCCTAAGTGACTATCGACATGATCATACCGCCAGTCCTAAGTGACTATCGACATGATCATACCACCCGTCCTAAGTGACTATCGACATGATCATACCACCCGTCCTAAGTGACTATCGACATGATCATACCACCCGTCCTAAGTGACTATCGACATGATCATACCGCCAGTCCTAAGTGACTATCGACATGATCATACCACCCGTCCTAAGTGACTATCGACATGATCATACCACCAGTCCTAAGTGACTATCGACATGATCATACCACCCGTCCTAAGTGACTATCGACATGATCAGACCACCAGTCCTAAGTGACTATCGACATGATCAGACCACCAGTCCTAAGTGACTATCGACATGATCAGACCGCCAGTCCTAAGTGACTATCGACATGATCATACCGCCAGTCCTAAGTGACTATCGACATGATCATACCACCCGTCCTAAGTGACTATCGACATGATCATACCACCCGTCCTAAGTGACTATCGACATGATCAGACCACCAGTCCTAAGTGACTATCGACATGATCAGACCACCAGTCCTAAGTGACTATCGACATGATCATACCACCCGTCCTAAGTGACTATCGACATGATCATACCACCCGTCCTAAGTGACTATCGACATGATCATACCACCCGTCCTAAGTGACTATCGACATGATCATACCACCCGTCCTAAGTGACTATCGACATGATCATACCACCAGTCCTAAGTGACTATCGACATGATCATACCACCCGTCCTAAGTGACTATCGACATGATCAGACCACCAGTCCTAAGTGACTATCGACATGATCAGACCACCCGTCCTAAGTGACTATCGACATGATCAGACCACCAGTCCTCAGTGACTATCGACATGATCAGACCGCCAGTCCTAAGTGACTATCGACATGATCAGACCACCAGTCCTCAGTGACTATCGACATGATCAGACCACCCGTCCTAAGTGACTATCGACATGATCAGACCACCAGTCCTCAGTGACTATCGACATGATCATACCGCCAGTCCTAAGTGACTATCGACATGATCAGACCACCAGTCCTAAGTGACTATCGACATGATCAGACCACCAGTCCTAAGTGACTATCGACATGATCATACCGCCAGTCCTAAGTGACTATCGACATGATCAGACCGCCAGTCCTAAGTGACTATCGACATGATCAGACCACCAGTCCTCAGTGACTATCGACATGATCATACCGCCAGTCCTAAGTGACTATCGACATGATCAGACCACCAGTCCTAAGTGACTATCGACATGATCAGACCACCAGTCCTAAGTGACTATCGACATGATCAGACCACCAGTCCTAAGTGACTATCGACATGATCATACCGCCAGTCCTAAGTGACTATCGACATGATCATACCGCCAGTCCAAAGTGACTATCGACATGATCATACCGCCAGTCCTAAGTGACTATCGACATGATCATACCGCCAGTCCTAAGTGACTATCGACATGATCAGACCACCAGTCCTAAGTGACTATCGACATGATCAGACCACCAGTCCTAAGTGACTATCGACATGATCAGACCGCCAGTCCTAAGTGACTATCGACATGATCAGACCACCAGTCCTAAGTGACTATCGACATGATCAGACCACCAGTCCTAAGTGACTATCGACATGATCAGACCACCAGTCCTAAGTGACTATCGACATGATCATACCGCCAGTCCTAAGTGACTATCGACATGATCAGACCGCCAGTCCTAAGTGACTATCGACATGATCATACCGCCAGTCCTAAGTGACTATCGACATGATCATACCGCCAGTCCTAAGTGACTATCGACATGATCATACCACCAGTCCTAAGTGACTATCGACATGATCATACCACCAGTCCTAAGTGACTATCGACATGATCATACCGCCAGTCCTAAGTGACTATCGACATGATCATACCGCCAGTCCTAAGTGACTATCGACATGATCATACCGCCAGTCCTAAGTGACTATCGACATGATCATACCGCCAGTCCTAAGTGACTATCGACATGATCATACCGCCAGTCCTAAGTGACTATCAACATGATCATACCGCCAGTCCTAAGTGACTATCGACATGATCATACCGCCAGTCCTAAGTGACTATCGACATGATCATACCGCCAGTCCTAAGTGACTATCGACATGATCATACCGCCAGTCCTAAGTGACTATCGACATGATCACACCGCCAGTCCTAAGTGACTATCGACATGATCACACCGCCAGTCCTAAGTGACTATCGACATGATCATACCGCCAGTCCTCAGTGACTATCGACATGATCATACCGCCAGTCCTCAGTGACTATCGACATGATCATACCGCCAGTCCTAAGTGACTATCGACATGATCATACCGCCAGTCCTAAGTGACTATCGACATGATCATACCGCCAGTCCTAAGTGACTATCGACATGATCATACCGCCAGTCCTAAGTGACTATCGACATGATCATACCGCCAGTCCTAAGTGACTATCGACATGATCATACCGCCAGTCCTAAGTGACTATCGACATGATCATACCGCCAGTCCTAAGTGACTATCGACATGATCATACCGCCAGTCCTAAGTGACTATCGACATGATCACACCGCCAGTCCTAAGTGACTATCGACATGATCATACCGCCAGTCCTAAGTGACTATCGACATGATCATACCGCCAGTCCTAAGTGACTATCGACATGATCATACCGCCAGTCCTAAGTGACTATCGACATGATCATACCGCCAGTCCTAAGTGACTATCGACATGATCATAAGCGTTAAGTGCGTGGATCCATGGTTTATTAGAGTGCGCCGTGCGGCCTGGAACCTCCGTCTTCAGCCCTCAAGGTTTCTGTCAGGGTTACCTCACCCTTACCTCCTTTAGTCGCCTCGTACGACACGCAGAGGATACGGAAGGTGTATTCTAAGCCCCACCTACAGGGAAAAAATGTGATGGATTTGATTAAGAATAATAACAACAAAGGACCACACATACACAAGAATACAATACCTCCTTCGTCTTATGGTCAAGGGTAATTATCACACTGCCGGAATATGAATAATATATAACAATTGCCGGAAATCTCATGAAAGGTAATTGGGTAATATTTAAATTGAGACAAGTATTTTCAAAACTTTATTTCACTAATTATATTTCTATACATAACTCTTTAGAACATTATTGTCGGTTAATGGTACAATAATTATTAAAGGAATAACTCTAACAATCAGTGTTTCTATGGCTGCACATAATTACATGTGAATTGGATCAAGAAAAATAAAGGAATGATTGGGGGTATTATATAATAAACAAACCATTTTAGTTTATAAAGCTGAAAAATGAATGATAGCACATGCCACTAAACAGGTGGGAATAGTGTATAGTGAGGATGGAACACAATCTAGGAAGATAGCACTAGCCTTTGCCATTTAGATATAGAAATCATCTTCTTGACCAGGAGCTTCAAATGGCAAAGCTGCCAGAGTAAAAATAAACTTGCAGTAAAATCATTAAATCAAGTATTATGTCATGTACTATTAGAAAAGTTAGTCGTTTGCAATTATTATTGGAGAATGGAATTGAAGTGTGAAATAGTGAATCAAATAATTCTCCACTAAGTGAATCAAATAATTCTCCACTAAACACTATTAAAACATTCTCAAGGCATATCTGTTTATATTTGATTTACATTTACAGGTGGGCATCTCATTTTGAACATTAAATATGAATGCATACTAGCTAAGATTGCTAAACTGCTAGTAAGACAAATTTATAGTATACAAAGAATACATGAATACTCAACATAAACTACATGCTTGTCTCTCTCCCTCACTCATTAAAATTTTGAAGATTTATTCCGACCGCTGGTCATATCAATTAGACTATTTTGAAAACGAAATCCAATAGACCTTAGATGTATCTAACAAACCTAAGTTTAACTATTACATGCTATGCAGCAGTAGAACAAATAGACAGAAATTTTTAATCTATCCAGAGTAATGATATGTAAGGACTTAATCAGTTTGTACCTGGATGAAGCAGACGAGACATTCTTTAACTTCTGTATTGATAATAACCCAAACATGTCCTATCTGCCGAGCAAACACTGTTTGGTTCTAGTTGCTAACATAAATAGTCAGACCGTAGTCATTTGTACAATATCAGCTCCAATAGGACGTGCAACAAAAAGAAATCATGGTTCCTAAATTTAGAAATAATTTTCTGATCGTCAATGTTTCTTGAGTTTGATAAAAGAATGGCAAAAGAGAGAAAAAAACTTATTAGCATTAGTGCATCTACCTATCAAATGACCCCAGATACGTAGAATACTCCAACTTTCAACCTATACCAATCGATTACTTTCAACTTTCTCCCTCACACCCTAAAATTTTGAAGAGTTAAACGTATTTAAACCTACAACTGGTTGTATCAAAGGAATTATATTTTGAACATGAAATCGAAAAGATCTTAAATGTATCTATCAAACAGAAGTTTGACTATTATATGCTCTGTGATTGTAAAACAATCAAAGACAGCGCTTTCTACTCTTGTACTTGTACCTAAAAACTTACTCAGTGTATACCTGAATGAAGCAGACAAGACAGTCATCACCTAGTGTATTGCCAATAACCTACACCCGCATTGCCGAGCAAAAACTGCTAGGTTCTAGTTGCTAACATATATAGTCTGAACTCAGCCATCATCTTTGTGCACTATTAGCTCCAATAAGATGTGCAACAAAAAGAAATCATGGTTCCTAAATTTAGAAATAATTTTCTGATCGTCAATGTTTCTTGGGTTTGATAAAAGAATGGCAAAAGAGAGAAAAAATTTATCAGCATGCATTAGTGCATCTACCTATCAAATTACCCCAGATATGTAGAATACACCAACTTTCAACTTATACCGATCGACTTTCAACTTTCTCCCTCAAACCATACAATTTTGAAGATGTAATCCTACAGCTGGTTGTATAAAAGGAATTATATTTTGAACATGAAATCGAAAAGATCTTAAAACTATTTATCAAACTGAAGTTTGACTATTATATGCTCTGTGCTTGTAAAACAAATAAAGATGGCGCTTTCTACTCTATCCTCACTACTGGTACCTAAAGACTTACTCAGTGTATACCTGGATGATTCAGACAAAGTCATTACCTCGTGTATTGCCAATAACCTACACCCGCATTGCCTATCTGCCGAGCGAACACTGATTGGTTCTAGATGCTAACATAAATAGTCAGACCGCAGCCATCATCTTTGTACATTATCAGCTCCAATGAGACATGCAACAAAAAGAAATCACGGTTCCTAAATTTAGAAATAATTTTCTGATCATCAAGTTTTCTTGAGTTTGATAAAAGAATGGCAAAAGAGAGAAAAAAACATCAGTAACAAGCATTAGTGCATCTACCTATCAAATGACCCCAGATACGTAGAATACACCAACTTTCAACTTATACCAATCAATTACTTTCAACTTTCTCCCTCACACCCTACAATTTTGAAGATTTAAACCTACAGCTGGTTGTATCAAAGGAATTATATTTTGAACATGAAATCGAAAAGATCTTAAAACTATCTATCAAAGTGAAGTTTGACTATTATATGCTCTGTAATTGTAAAACAAATAACGACAGCGGCTTCTACTCTATCCTCAGTACTGGTACCTAAAGACGTACTCGGTGTATACCTGGATGAAGCAGACAAGACAGTCATTGCTTCGTGTATTGGCAATAACCCACACCCGCATTGCCGAGCAAACACTGCTAGGTTCTAGTTGCTAACATAAATAGTCCGACTTCAGCCATCATCTTTGTACACTATCAGCTCCAATAAGATGTGCAACAAAAAGAAATCATGGTTTTTAAATTTAGAAATAATTTTCTGATCGTCGGTGTTTCTTGAGTTTGATAAAAGAATGGCAAAAGAGAGAAACAATTTATCAGCAAGCATTAGTGCATCTACCTATCAAATGACCCCAGATATGTAGTAAACACCAACTTTCAACTTATACCAATCGACTTTCAACTTTCTCCCTCAAACCATACAATTTTGAAGATTTAATCATACAACTGGTTGTATAAAAGGAATTATATTTTGAACATGAAATCGAAAGATCTTAAATTTAATCTAAACATGCTAATGATACATAAATATATACCCGCTGTGTATCTTGATGAAGTGGAGTAGACATTATTTACCCCATGTAGTGCCAATGAAGCCAGATACGTATTGCATAGGTACTGAGAGCACACTGTTCTGGCTGTGGATATTATTTTTATTTGAGAAAGCACGAGCATATGTGCTTGCCTTCAACTAATATTCCTATTTATTCATAGTACTATATCATGAAATTTTCATTTGATCATGAAATCAAAATGGTATGAAATGTGTCATTCATCGATTCCCAGTATTACAGTAGTAAACGTAGGTCTTTCTATATGAGCTTGTAATGCTCAAAGTTTAAACCAATGCCATGTGCGAACTTTAGGGCTTTAAGTTTCTCAATTGCAGCTTCACTAACATCTTCACGCAATGGTAAAGTGGGATTTTGATATAAACATCATGTCTCGAACATTACAGTATGGAAATATCCAGATCTAAGAGGCATATTAGATGTTCTACTGTACTGGTGTGGTGGATAATTACACGATGTGAGCAAATTGAGCATTGCCATTAATAAGCACAAAGGGAATAAGGGATAAGACATTCATTTTGTAAGCTAAACCATTTCTATTTCTCTTAGCACCTGCCCATCTAGTTTATTCTTTAGAAGGTTATCAGTCCCAACACTAAATGCATCTAAAATCGGCTCTTTATTTAGAAGTTGTCTAATAGTTTCGAGTCAACGGCATACTGATATCTATATAAGCTTTAATGCCTGAACTTGATGCACCTGAAATACATCTGTGCATAGTGGCATTGAATATACTCCATAGGGACAGTTGAGTGACATGTCTATCATTCATTGCACAACCATGCATCTTAATAAGTGCTAATGAACTATATAAGCATATGCTTTCCACTAAGTTCTATATATTATTATGATTTCTCTGTGACTGCCAAATGGAACATATTGAATGTATTTCAACAGACATTAACAAACCTTTTTTAAAATCTAATTTGTAAAACTTAATTATGACCTCCAAATAATGCTACAATATTAGTTTTCATTTTATCATTGATATTACACTTATTTAGATTACTTGTGTGTACTCGTTCATATCATTCTCATATATGGTATGCCTAAATTGCCTGCTCTTTGACGATTCTGGTAGATACTTTGTGTCATCAACAGACGAGTGACGTGTAACTCGTTCCCTATTTACTGAAATAAGAAGAAATACGATACTGTCAGTGTCAAAGATTCTGTATAAAGCACAGTTCTCAGTACAGCTTATGGACAATGGAGGATATAGTACTAAGTATGCTCATAAGCAATGGAGGCCATTCTTCCCTGTGCTGCTCATGAACAATGGAGGTCATGGTTACCAGTATGGCTCATGAATAATGGAGGCCATAGTTTCCAGTACCCCTCATGGCCAATGGAGGCCAAAGTTCCAAGTACTGGTCATGAGGAATGGAGGGATCCAATCTATCCTCATACGTCTGATGCTATTATCAAATACATCACATGTTAACTGACATCAGAATTATAATGATATAAAGCTCTGTCATGAAAAATCGAAATGCTCATCACTAAGGTGTATGAATTGTACGTCTGTGATGGATTTACAATTTAAAAAACATACTTGTGAATACTTTGAAGTTACAGTGTACTAGCTCTATTTCTAGATAGTAATGCGAAATAAGGAAGTGCTGGTACAAAAAATAAAGATTGTAGTAGGCTCTATGCAACTCGATAACTAGAAATTATATATATCGTTAAAAATCTCTAGTTATCTAGTTACATAGTGCATACTAAAATCCTTTTTTAAAACTCTGGAATGCAAGAATATAGAATCACCAGATTTAGCACAGTCATTCATATTGCTACTTGCTAGATTCTCTTTGAGATTGATGTCATTGGATCAAATATCTAGGTCACGGGGCCATTAAGTGTTTTGGTAAAAGAGGCGTAGGTTTGAGTCAGCATCTCCCATCCAGTGCGGTCTAGTTATTGCTATTTTGCACGCTGACAAGGTATTTGAATGTACAATATAAATGTTTTCATAAGATACTCACCATTAATCCCAGAACCGATTTATCCTCTACACAAGTGATCACATCAAAGTTGTGTTACTGCTACTTCAACAGCGATGACCATCAATAGCATGCTTTCGTTGTGTGTCGAGGTTTTTAGTGTTTGGATCACTGTTAGGATCACTGTAGTATGACGCATGAGGCATGTGCACGTTCTCCTCTCTACGGTTGGTGGTCGACTTTGATGTGTGACGTGCTTACGAGTTGTTTACAAGGCATTCAGTTTTGTATTCTATACACCCCCAGCCACACCCGTTCAGGGGTTGGCTACGTGATCCACTAGTTTTCGAATCAACCCATTTCCATATTCGGTGATTCATCGACTTCCTGAATTGTAGGTCCATGCCATCATATGTTTGGCATTTCTCACAGTTCTATGATTGGTATCACAGTGTCCACATTGTTTCTAAAGTATTGGTTCAATCAGTTTGTGCTTTGAGACACGATATTTTCAATGATTGGTTATCCATTCTATTCGAGCCTTAGTGACTTAACCCTGTTCATTTGTTTAATGAACTTGCTTCGTTGCAAATCAGTGAATCACATTGTTATTTATATCTTTGTTCTATAATTTGTGGTACACTCTTGATCTTGATTCTGGTCTGGCTATCCTCATTGCTAGGACAGATAGTGCCAACATTATCTAGGCGTTGGGGTTCCAATTAGTTCCAGGTTCACTATTACCCTAGGTTTCAAGCTTGGTGAACCACTCTGTCTTGCACTTAATAGTTCACATTTTTGTGCGCTTGCTAGACTACCTTGTCTCGCGATAGTTTGATAGCACACTCTAGTCCAGTTGGTTGTCCACCTTGTCGTGGATTAGCTGTTCTACTTCAGCAATGTATTTGTTCTTCACTTTATAACTTTACTATCTATTACACATGACATTTGGTGTTCTTCTGAGTTGAACCCCTTCATATATTACGTTCATCGTCTCTATACACTGAATTCCTTATTTTGCGTTCTTTATATTCAGGCTTAGACGTTGTGTCAAGAAGGCGATCTAATGTGCAACAGATGTCGTATTTTAGTTCCTTTCTGTTTATATCTGCAGATTAATAAAATGTTACAATGAGTGTTATTATATCTTGCTGTTCAAGATAGTAATTGTATTGTCAAGAATAATAACGTGGCTATATGATTGTGTTCTTTAATTACACACACCATGGGATTCATCCACCCCACAACATGTTTTGTCCTTTGAAGTTCACCAGACGGATGCAGGATTCTCAACTTTGGTATACATGTTGAACTCGCACTCGTATTTCAGAGGTAATGTTTTCAGCACGTACACCACGTGTCTGTGGTTTGAATCATGCCCCACCGCCACCCCTGATGAGTTCCGAAAGCAAGAAGGCCGGTCGTGGACTGGAGTCACATGGTGTGTGAATAATCCATCACTTACAGAATCAGCTCAGTTCAATAGGTGTTTGCGTCGATGGTGACCCAGGGGTAATGTTTTCAACACGTACACCAAGTGTTTGCGGTTGAAATACTGGTCCCACCTGCATCCCTGATGAGTTCCATAAGAAAGAAATCCCGTCGTGGACTGGAGTCACATGGTGTGTGAATAACCCATCACTTACATTATCTTAATACCGGTGCAAAGCATAATTACCTACGCAGTTGTAGATTAAGAAAATGTGGCCCATCAAACAAATGCGTTATAAAATGTTTATGCCTATATTCATGGAATTGATGTTGTATAAAGTAGATGATTTAATATGCAAGAATCAGGATATGTGCTCACATTGTTTTTCTATTGAAGATATTCTCTGTTAGGTGATCAAAAGAAAGATACATGTGGTGGACTGGAATCACGTGGTTTATGCCATGGCAACCGCCCGTCGTCTGTATGTCATCTGTCTATTCGTCAAATTTTCATTAAATGAATGCTCCTCATTAACAGCTTGGCCGATTCTAGCCAAACTTGGCTGCTAGGATCCTAACGTGATAGACCTCTGTTCATATATACACAATTTTGATTGATTTTTCGGTGGCCATCTTGGATTTCCCGACAATTTTGGGAATCAGTTAAAAGGCCACTCCTCCTTAACGCTTGGACGATTTCAACCAAACTTGGCCGGAAGGATACTAGAGTGGTAGCTTTCAGAATTTTGATATGGTCCAATTTACCGGCTGCCATTATGGATTTTCCGAAAATTTCTTGTGTTCACTAAACCTACTCCTCATTAACTACTTGGCCGATTAAAAAGAAAACTCAGCTGGGAGGACCCTAGATTCATATGATTCAGAACTCGAATACAGAATTTTTATTGTTTATTTTTTTGGCGGGCATCTTGAACTTTACGAAAAATTGCGGGAGATCGTTCAAAACGCTACTCTTTATTAACTGATTGGGTGATTTCAACCAGACTGGACTGTAACAATCCTATGGCGGTAGCCTTCAGAACGGCCATCGTGGATTTTTGGGAAACTTTTGGGAAATCAGTTTAAAGTCTACTCCATATTAACCGTTTGGCCAATTTTAATCAAACTCAGCTGGGAAGTACCCTAAGCGGGTACGCTTCAGAACTTGTATACAGAATTTTGACCGCTTGATTTCTCTGGTGGCCATCTTCGATTTTCCTAAAATTGGCGGTAAATCGTTTAAAACGCTACTTTTCATTAACCGCTTAAGCAATTTGAACCAGACTTACCTGGAAGGACTCTACGTTCGTACTGACGTAAGCTTCAGAACTTGTATACATAATTTTGATAGATCAATTTTTCCGGTGGCCATTTTGGAATTTCCGAAAGCTGTGGAAAATCAGTTAAAAGGCTACTCCTAATTAAACGTTTGGCCGGATTCAACAAACTCAGTTAGAAGGGGCCTAGGCGGGTAGGCTTCAGAACGCGTCGACAGAATTTTGATTGGTCAATTTATCCCGCGGCCATCTTGGATTTTCCAGAAATCCTTTCCAGAAAAAGTTTCTCTTTCCTTAATCACCGGCCAAATTTCAAAGAAACTTGGGTGAAATGATCCTATGGTGAGCGGCTTTAAGATTTCTAATGAGAATTCTGATTGGTGGAAAATTGTCCATCGTGCCTATTTAAATGCAACTGGTTCAAATGCTAAGTGCCCAGGTGAGCGTCACAATACCGCCATAGAGCATAATTACATACTCAGATGTAGATTAAGAAAATGTGTACCATCAAACAAATGCGTTATAAAATATTTATGCCTATATTCAAGGTACTAATGTTGTATAAAGTAGGCGATCTAATGTGCAAGAATCAGGATATGTGCTCACATTGTTCTTGTATTAATGATATTCACTGTTAGATGATCAACTCTGCTGTTCCCTTGACATAGTCTCTCTCAGAATTGTGCTCTCTAGGTAAATGGTGTTAACTTTGTGTTTGCAATTGATCTTGTACCCATTTTGCCGGGAATAGATACACGAGATTTCCTGTCAGTTAGGTAATTACGTCTTGATGCAATTGTTAAGAGATTGAAACGATAACATTGTGAATGACGTAGATAATATTATAGGTAGGCCTACTTTATTATAGGATAAAATTTATAAATCTTATCAATCCTTTCCGCGGACATCAGCCTAAATTTGTGCACATTCACAGTTGAATGCCCGATAACAAAACTATCCTAACTGAACACCCCCGGAAGCCCAAAGTGGGTACCCCAACGCAATGATAACGAAACAGAGCTCAGCACATGATGATTTCGCCCCGCACAAACCATCATAATTTCCAGTTACTTAATTGAACTACGACTCGTGTCTCTAGTTCAATTTCAGAACACAAAAAATAATATCAACATATGCGTAATAAAACCAGCACAAGCCAAGAGCTACCTCGGCTCACTGCATCCAGGCCCACAATTTAACTCTTTAATGTCTAAATTTGATCAAGAAAATCAAAATATTTCTTTATTGAATGTTCATTTGCAGGCCAAGAGAAGAATGTCCAATGGTGGGTGGGATGGGGTTCATTGATGTATTTAGTGAGAATTGGGCAGCCAATGGGCATGCAAATTCCAAATGTTATGTCATATTGATGTCTTGGGCGTTCATAGTCTTCATTTATAACTCTGTCTGAATAGGCACACACAACTCATGGGTCCTGATTTTCTGATTCATCCTACCCCACGCACCCTTAACCAAAAATGTAATTCATATTTTCTCAATGAAACTAATGCATTTTAGAATTGTGTATGATTACTGTATTCTGCGCCTGTAGTAGTAGAAACATCCTACATTGGCAATCAGTCCTTCGCTTTTGCCCACTGTGTCTTGTTCTCAGCGAAAATTTTTAGCTTCCTCAGGTCCACTCTTGATTTGACTGCACCGAGTCCTGCTTTGTTGAGGTCACCTCGTAGCACGCTTAACAGATTTATGTAATGAGGTCTACAGTTATAGTGCATCAAGGATACGCAGGTTGCGTTGTATAAACGTAGTCTCTTTGTCAAGGGCATCTTTGATCTACGAATGTATAGCTTCCAGAAGGACTGGAAAGTTATGTTCCGCAATGTCAGAAGTAGGCATACTACAGAGCAATGAGCCCAGGATTTTATTTTTTTCTCCGTGATACCCCACTGCGAAATGGATCGTCGTTTTCTTTAGTTTTATGCTTTGTGGATAGGTACATGTGGTCGAACTCTGTTTTGGATTCATTCATAAAGAGATTCTCAATATGAAGACGTCAATGAACACAACTTATGATGACGTCAATTAAAAACTACGCGGTAAATGTTGCGTGCGTGCGTGCGTGCGTGCGTGCGCGCGCGCGACCGTGCGTGCGTGCGAGCGTGTGTGCATGCGTGCGTGTCTGTGTGAGATGCACACATGCACGCGCGCACACACGCACGCACGCACGCGCGCGCACACAATGAACTAGATTGCTAGGTCTATGATGCAAATCCCCAGTTTCACATCTTTGAACTTTTGAACACCCACCACCCTTGGGCGGAGACAAATGTAACTGTCCTCATCACACTCTATTATACAATATTGGTGGGTCGCATGGTAAATTTGTCTGAATTCCGTCAAACGTCTAAATTCCTGAACTCGAACCCTGGGGACGTAGCCAAATTCAAAATCCCCCATGCACTCCGCAATCATATGGGTAACTCACATACCAAATGTTTCTTAATTCTGTCCACAGTTTTGAAAGATGCTACCTTTACCATAAGTGCCTGGTCCCTTTGGCTCCCCACATGGCCACACCCCACCCTATGGGGACAGAGCCCGATGTAAATATTCTCTGGAACGTCACAATTTAATGGGTAACTCAAATACCAAATTTCGAGGAATTCTGTCAAATGGTTGCAAGGAGTTGTCTTACAATTAATTTCTTGACCCTTTGACCACCCGGGGGCGGACCCAAATGTAAATATCCTATTGCACTCCGCGATAATATGGGGATTGGCTTGAATTCCGCTAGCGTTTTGGAGAAGTTGTGTTGCAATAAATTTATGGCTCCTCTCTGGCGCCCTGGGACTGAGCCAAACATAATCTCTTGCACTCCACAATCATATTGATAACTCATGCGAAATTTGGTTGAATTTCATCCAACGGTTTCGGAGGAGTTGATTTACAATCAATTTGGTACTTTGACCCCCCCCCCCCCCCCATCACCATAGGAGCGGGGCCAAATGTAAACGTGTTCTTGCACTCCGGCCTCATGTGGGTAACTCACATAACAAGTTTGGCTGAATTCTGTCCAGGGTTTCGGAGAAGTTGCAAAAATGTTCATCAGAATATTTATTAAGTTGTAAATTCGTCAAACACATACACTTGGCGGAGCGGATTTTAGAGGTTCAAGATGGAGTAATAATATACTATTATGACGGTCACGTCAGTATATGAAGTAACTGATTATGACGTCAGATACTTGAGAGCATGCCGGATCCCTCTATTAACCACCGGCTTGTGTACACAAATGCCACTATAGGGCGTACTGAATGAGCAAAGCACCGAATTTCAGGAGGCATCTCAACCATGTCAGTCAGATTCCTTTCAATAGCATTTTGCGGAATTACTCTAGCATAGGAGGAGCAGAGGAGGATTTTAGCTTATCCATCAATCATATGACATCATAATGAACTACATGACGTATGGATGACGTCATAATCAATTACGATTAGATTCAGATTCAGATTATTTATTGGCACAAAATCTTTTACATGAAGATATAGCCAAACATGAACGTTACACGGACATTATACAGATTACAAGATCCACAGTACGAATAGTGAACAGTTGTCATATAAAAAGAAAATGCTAATATATTAAATAATTAAATAATTATTATGTAGTCTGCGGTTTGATTGACAGACTAATATATTATGCTAAGACATCTGTTACTGGTGGACCGACACATAGTGTATTTTTAAAGGCATTTTGCCTTTTAATTGTGCATTTTGAAACATAGTTCAATACCGCTTTACAAACCTCAGTGCCCCCTTATTATACGACATCAAGAATAACTAATTTTCATCTAAGCTAGAATTAGAGATATATACAAATGAGTTGAGGGAATTAAATAGAGTCAGTCTTTCGATTTCATAGAATGTTTCTCGTCCTCAACAATTCCAACAGAGCAAAGTAAGCACACTCTTTTCTCTACTGGAGTTTTTGGGACGGTATGCCTACTCGCTTCTATCTGGAAGTTATGCGTACTGACTCTGAGTTTTGGCAAACTCCTTACGCCTAGAATAGTCTCCATTAACTAGTAGATAGTTCTCAATATTGAAGTTATTTTTGAAAGTCCTGTAAGTTCGAAGTTTAGATCCCTGTTGGAATTTGCCATGAATTACGTCATGAATTACGTCATGAATGACGTAGCTAAATTCTTCAGGAACACTTAATTGATGACGAACTAAGCGTTATTTGTACGAATTATATGTCTTTACTATTTAATAACAGCAACTGGACCCAGTCAAATTATTCAAATTTTTGAAAGTCCTGTAAGTTCGAAGTTTAGATCCCTGTTGGAATTTGCCATGAATTACGTCATGAATTACGTCATGAATGACGTAGCTAAATTCTTCAGGAACACTTAATTGATGACGAACTAAGCGTTATTTGTACGAATTATATGTCTTTACTATTTAATAACAGCAACTGGACCCAGTCAAATTATTCAAATTAGTTTCAAAATATTCAACAGCTTACCAATATAGTTTTTTTTGGAAATTGATAGTCATGGAGTTCAGGAACGATCGATCCCAACACGGGCGAAGTGTGGGTGGAGCTTAGCTAAAGAAGTTGACGAGGCATAGCTAAAACTGGATTCTCCCATTGGAACCGCATCTGTTATCTATTGATGTAAATGTGAAGGTCATCTAGTAGTCAATGCTGATTAACGCTTTGGTGGGATTAATAAACACTTGATGAATGCAGTTTTATCCCTGGCCCGCCTATCCCTAGTTAAGCTCGCCCAGTGGTGACGAAGGGTGGTGGGGTGGGTGGGTTGGGGTGGGGTATTTTCTTTCCCAAATCCAACGTAATTCTACTTTAATTTCACAAGAATAAAGCAAAAATCCCATTCTCAGGTTCGTTCTCGTGTTACATGATACGGACCAGTCATTGTCACACAATGAGAACGCTCATTTAGTACACTGGTAAGAGTAAAACATGTCGTGAGATCAACTTTGTGTCAAGATTGACTGACAAGTTTGGGAATACCGGCAGTCGAGGCACCACTTGCAAGAAAATTAGACTTTGATTCTGTCATTGAACTGTTTGCTAGCCGTAAAGCGCGCAAAGCAGCTTTGGTCTCAAGCTGCATTTATTATCTATTATCAAGCGTCAGTTAATGAACCTTTCCATTTTAGCTATCCCCCCGCCCATCACTAGCTAAGCTCCACCCACACCTCGCCGTGTTGTGATTGATCGATACCCGAATGCCCAAGCTATCAATTTCCTGAAAACTATACAGGGAAGCTGTTGAATATTTTGGCCTATGGCAGCAACAGCACCCGGTCAAATTAGTTTCAAAATATTCAACAGAATATTTATTAAATAGTAAAAGCAAACAATTTGTACAACAACGCATAGACCGTCTTCAAATATGCGTTCGTGACGTACTTATCGACGTCATTCATGACGTCATTCATTATGATGTCATTGTACACATCGCGCAGTTCATTATTCACCTGGAAAGGTGAATTAAGTTAGCCTTTTTATATTCTCAACCTCTACATCCAATGTCACAGCTCTGGCTTGCAGTGGGTTTTTTCTTTGTGAATGGATACAGGATACCTCATCTTAAGAATGAATGAATGGTTGAAATAATAATTTGAGTAATTACTATTATCTTCTCTCGATTTATAGATTTACTAAATATTATCATATAGAAAGTTGTTGAAGATTTTGACACTAATTTCATTTGGTAGCATTATCGTCTATTCAACCTACTTTTAGAATATTGAGCAGAATATTTCTTAATCATGCCCGGATAATTTCACAATGTCAGTACTCAAGTATCTTATCCTAGGATATAGGTTGTATTATCTGTAGCCATGCTACTACAGGACACAACCCTACAACCTACATGAGAGTACAAGGCTAGATCCCCCATGGTGGACAACTTCAAGTGAGAGTGTTATGCCGGTAGAAAATTTCAAAGTGTCATTAAGTCCCCTTAAAATTAAGATATATATAACTTTGAAACAAAATAACTTTGCTCGTTTTATCACTCAGAATGCAGGAAATGGCTTTTCATAGCATCTAATTTCAAAATTTTCGCCGCCGAGGACCCCGCCCTTGACCATAACATCCATTCCCTGCCCCCAAGTCCATCTATTGAGGGGCCAACAAGGTTTAAGTTGAATTAATTTCAAAATATTCAACAGAATGCTTATAAATAGTAAAGACATACAATTCGTACAACTGGACGGAATATTAAGCGTTTATAATGGACTTAATCACGCCATTCATGACGTAATTGCTTATGACGTCGGCATATACGTGATGTAGTTAGTTATGACGCCATATGACTGATCGAGAGACGGGGTTCATCAATTCATATTATGCTATAAAATTCTACCGACACTGTTTTTATCCATTGATGTTACATAACTGCTTGCTATGTGTCTGTAGTTTTCCCCAAAGCATATGAAGAAATTTGAAGGTAGTGCTGTAAAGAACATTAAAGATTCGCATTTCTTGTCTAGGTTTAAGGCATGCACATGCTTTATAGTTATCTCAGCCTGATGCCAAACATGATAAGACAAGAATTCGATCGGACTCATGAATAATTCAAAACTCCTATTGGCAAAATAAGACCGAGCTGAGATGAGCGCTGGCTCTGACTCAGCAGGTGCTGGCTGCTTCAGAAATTCGTGACATCGCACCTTTCGTGTTTATATCTAATCATTTTGACATTCTGTGTTATTTGAGTTGATAGATACACAGAGGTTCTTGTACACTGTGATTTCCATACACGGCGAGCTGCACTATTTCATGAACATGTTTTATTGATATGTGTCACACACTGTACTTTATTTACGATTTGTTCTTGTCTTGCTTGTGCAGAGAAATTGGTCAGCCTGTCTTTACTGGTTGGATACGACAGAAAATACCCCAATTGTATTTACTGTGTATGTTGCAATTAATTATTGAAGTGAATCTCCACCTTCTTCACCATAACTTGTAGTTTCTGAACACGTCAACAATGACAGTCACGAATGGTTGTGAAACTGGCCGGCAAATTTGCCTCTCCAAGAATGATTATACCCCACCCCTCCCATCACCACTACCACCACCACCACCACCACCACCACCACCACCACCACCACTCGTCCTTCCCCTGAAAATATGCAAGCAGATATTTTATATAGTTATTTTGTTTAGAAAGAAAGAAAGATAAGGATGTTCTTTTTTATAGTGCAGGAAATGGCTGCTCAGAGCATCTAATTTTCAAATTTCCCCGGGGAGGGTCGCGGAGAGTCCACCGCTTGGGAGAGGGCTATACCACTGCCAACTTTGCTCTCATATGGGACAAACGTGTCACTTTCTTGCCACTCTTTCTTTAGCGTTCCAGTATAATTTGCCGAGAACTGGAACACGGGCATTAGTAGATCTTGTGGTACCTATTCCATGCCAATTTCTTTACTGCCGGCTATCAGTAACATGAGTCCACAGAAATGATGATTTGCTTTGAGTATGGTTTCCATGTTGGTGAGTTTGATCACCATCTTAGCATTAATACTGCTAGAGGACCTTGACTTTAGCTTTGCCAGTTGACCATAGAACAAAGAAGCCTTTCCTGTATGCGCTTTCCCCTTTTCGTCAGCATTTAGAAGGGTATTTAGAAGGGCATTTACTTCACATGGTATTGCAGAAATGCTACATATCACAATCACTTAAATCAAAGTGATTAATCCATTGGACCTTTCCAGTTTATCCACCCATCATCTGTAAGTGATGTGTAAGATGACGTAATAATTAATTATGGCATGAATAACTTGATTTAGTCTGTCTTAAAAAGCTTAATAGTCCGTATGGTTGTAACAGCGCCCAGTCAAATTTGTTTCAAATTATTAACAGCTTACCTGTATAATTATTTGGAAATTGATTGTCAGTGAATTCGGGGATCGATCGATCCCAACACGGGCGAAGGTTTGGGTGAGTTGACCTAGAGATGGGAGGGGCATAACTAAAACTGGAAAGGTCAATTGTTTTCAAGTAGGTCAGCAACTGATTGAACATCAGCCTCATCCTGAATGAGTCATGTTGCTAAATGAGGATGTCTCAGACCATGTTCCTACGCATCAATCTGATTATGTAGCTGTCTCAGGTACATGGTGCGCTAATCTAGTAATATAGGTTTGTGTATTCCTGCTGCCTTAATTGTTTGATTGATGGGTATCCTGTCAAGTACATTGCTTTGGCTAACATGCCTAATATGTTCAGAGAATCCACCATTTGACAGTTACTGTTAAACAACATGATTGATCTCCGGTTGCCATACCATCTTGGCATTAAACACAGAGGGATATCGCCCATAGTCGAGTCTTTCATGTGCGAAAGATGATGGAACAAACTCGTGTAGGCCACACAAGTGTAGGAGCCAGCTACAATCTATGGAGGCTCGTATATGAGCAAGCAGGATCTAAACGTTATCTATGTATGATATATTTCCTCGAACGATTCTAGAGACCATTTACCTTTATGTAGCAAATTATGATACTCATCATTCAAGTTCTGAATATGTACACAAAACTTACTTTCCAGGAATGCAGCGACAGACTGGCGATCTGCTTTGTTACCAGCATGTTCATGATCCACCATCATCTCGTGCAGATTCGGCAATACGTTGCCATGCATATTGTTTTTTCATACATTTAAAGCCCTTCCATAAAGGATCAGGAGACATTCATATCCGATTTTGTGAAACACCACTCCACAGCTATATTGTCGACTATTCTCCAAGTCCTATTGATTGAAGATTGTGCAATTACACCAAGCTGCACTGGTAGACCAAGGCGACCTGCATCACCTAATCGCTTCCACCGTGAGGATATACACACGTATACATTCAGGAGGTTCACTTGCCTATATGATCCTCGTATATGGTCCAGTGTGTTAATGAAGAGCTGAGATCACAGTTGCTGGATAACTGATCGCAAACCTGAAACTAACTGCGTTGTGACTGAATTACAACTGTTTGTAAAATTGCCAAAGCCAGTCCGTGAGCTGACTTACTGGCTGGCTGTATAAGTTTAGCGCACCAAAGGTCGCGGGATGTTACTATGTTGGGCAGTTGTTGCCTACGCAACACTATGCATACTGGGCATTAGCATGTTAAATTAATGCAATGGCTGGAGAATCAGAATGAAGCAATGTAAGGGATTGAAAGGAAGTGGTCATCTCTTGTCATTCAGCATTTCTCATATTAGAATAGTGGTATGTGAGTGTGTGATATATATATATATATATCTCCAATTCATGAATCCAGTTTCTCAGTCAATCATATGAGGTCATCATCAACTACGTGACGTGTAAGATGACGTCATAAACAATTACGCCATGAATGACGTAGCTAAGTTCGTCATGAACGCATAATTGATTACGAACAAAGCGTTGTTGTACGAATTGCGTCTTTACCATTTAATAAACATGTATAGGCAGCAACAGCAACCAGTCAAATTAGTTTCAAAATATCCAACCGCTTACCTGTATAGTTTTCTGGAATTTGATAGTCAGGGAGTCAGGGATCGATTGATCGATCGGTCTCAAGACGGGCGAAGTGTGGGCGGAGATTAGCTAATGATGGGCGGCACATGGCTAAAACTGGATTCCTCCATTCTCCTTATCTAAGAGTCTCTTCCTGTCTGTACATGCTATCAAATGCAAACACAACTGGAACTCCAGAATATGTATTAGACGACGGAACAACGGCACTCTCTTCTTGTGTTTGTGATCTCTGTTGATACCATCTAATATATATCCTGAAGTTTGCGTTGTATTTGCATTTAACAATAGTCAGGAAGAGACCCTCAAAGAGAGTAAACACTGGACATATACTTATATATTCGCCTATATATATGAGTCTTTAGCAGCCGTAGACGCAATGGACTATGCTTTTGCAACGCATTTGAATAAGAGACCCTCTCTCTCTCTCTCTCTCTCTCTCTCTCTCTCTCTCTCTCTCTCTGACTCGGTGTGGGACTTGTTGAAATGAAATAACACTATAGTGAGGGAAATGAAGGCAGATGTACAGCCATTTGATGCTCTCTTCATGACTGGGTCTCTTATTCAAATGCATTGCAAAAGCATAGTTCGTTGCGTCTACTAAAATTAGGTTCAAAATATTCAACAGGTTAGCTGTTTAGTTACCATGGAATTGAGATTCTGGGAATTCATGATTGAAAGTGTTTAAATCGACCCCAACACGCGCAACGCATCGGAGGAGCTAAGCTAGAGATGAGCGGGCCAAATGTAAAAGTGGATTCATACATTGAAATCTGTGACAGGTATGACGGACACATCAGAGGTATGAGGCGAGAACTAGCTCGCGGTGGAATGAAAGCCGTGAGGGGGACTTCCGATTCTGACCTCCGACGTCTGACTTCCCACTTCTGACCTCTGACTTCCCACAGTACGACAATTGATACCCGCCCATACGGAAATATCCGGAAAGGAGAAAGCAGATCAACTGTCAAATTCAGACAGTAGCCGCCCACAGATCACTCCTTTAACGAGGTCAAGAATCTGCTGCAGAAGATGAATGCACCACCCTCAATATGGATTATAGGACAGATACAGATAACCTACATCACCCTGACATGAAACATCAGACAGCCATCGTCTACACGAGAATGGGCATAGTGGCCTGCGGGCCAACATAGAGCGTGTCAAACTGACAGACACAGCTACATTACATTCAGGAAATGATCTTTCTTCTTCTTTTCGTTCGCTGATCATACCGCCGGTCCTGTAAGTGACTATCGACATGATCATAAGCGTTAAGTGCGTGGATCCATGGTTTATTAGAGTGCGCCGTGCGGCCTGGAACCTCCGTCTTCAGCACTCGAGGTTTCTGTCAGGGTTACCTCACCCGTACCTCCTTTAGTCGCCTCTTACGACACGCAGAGGATACGGAAGGTGTGTTCTAAGCCCCACCTACATGGCAATTCAGGAAATGATAAACATAATGGACCTTTCCAGTTAATCCATCATATGCCGTTATATGACGCCATAACCAACCATGTGACGTATAGGATGACGTCATAATCATGCCGTCATGAATGACTCGATTTAGTCCGTCTTAAACGCTTAATAGTCCTTCAGATTGGATTTTGCGTTCAGATTTACGGGAACATTGAGGACAGTTGACACCTTGTATGTAATCAGTGGGGTGAAAAGCATCAACGTCCAACAAAAGTAAAGCAGTCCGTCTGATAGCTAGAAGCAACGGTATGAGACGAGTGCATGTAACGAACATATGTGCACGGTCTTCTTGCTCACCACATTCTACACAATCGTTATTAGGACGGTACCCATCTCGGTAAAGAAATGTTCCTGTGTTTAATGCTCCGTGCAAAATTCTCCAGGACAGATCTCCTTCATAATTGGTACAAGAATATTCATAAAAGCATCTACAATACGCAACTGATGAAGTATCTAATGATAGGACATCAAACCATATGTTATTGACACAATTGCTCAAACTGACTCCATAATACTTTATTAATGATAATTTATAGAAATCGTTTTTGCAGTTCATATATGCAGAAACGGCGAATACACCATCTTTAAATATAGACGATAGCTCAATTTCATACAATGATTGAGGAATGTGGCTGGGCCGTTTTGGCATATCAATCCACTCATTTGGAATACTATTCCACAACATGTCTAATTTATTGTACCATAACCGTTCAGACCTATTTCGGAATTTAAGAGCCAAAATGTCAATTGAGATTTTCTTATCATTATGTACAATATCACCTATAACTGTAACTCTTGCTTTAATAAAATCTTCATAGAAAAGCGTGAGCCCAGTTATAGTATTTCGTATGAGTGGATTAAAAAAGAGTGGCTCATTTAAAACATCTGCTCTGCAAACAGGCTGTGATACTCTTGTGACTTTAAAGAAAAACCATGAGCTTAATAAGGATTTGTAAAAGCTAGAACGTATGTCACAAAGTGTATTTCTATCAAAATGTATAAAAAATAACTGGCGATCATAATTCAAATTTTGAACTTGTCTCAGAAACCAGCTAGTGAATCTAAAACACGGAAGAAGAAGACTTTTCATGGTACTTTATTTACAGTTTTAAAATAATAAAGAAGAAGATGAAGAGGAGGAGGAGGAGGAAGAGGAAGGGGAGGGGGGAGGATGGGAAGAGGTAGAGGAGGAGGAGAAAGAGGGGAGGGAGAGAGAGAGGGGGAGGGGGAGAGGAGGGAGGGAGGGCTGGTGGGAGGGAGGGAGGGAGGGTAGAGGAGGAGGAGAAAGAGGGGAGGGAGAGAGAGAGGGAGAGGGGGGGGGGAGGAGGGAGGGAGGGCTGGTGGGAGGGAGGGAGGGAGGAGGGAGAGTATTAAAAACCATAGGACATTTCTTTGACAGCATGATAGGAATCTAGAAATATAATATATCGTTTACATACATATGACATATCCCATTAAGCGCATAGTGAGCACAAAACGAACTGAATCTTCCTTTAAGCTCGTAAAAGCAAAATATCCAAGTTCCACTGTCAGGCAAGTGTTTTAATGCTGTTTTCAATCTACATCATATAGTGAATAACTCCAATTATTCGGCTCTCACATCTGGATCAATATATGCGTGGTACAAATTCTGTGTAAGGTAATAACATTTCCTCATTCTTATTCTCAATATTTAATGGAAAGATTTGCTAAGATCAAGCTATATCCCGTCCGTTTTTTGCAAATCGTAACCTGGGAATTGAAAGCGAATTATAGCAATGATGTTATTCTCCGAGTAAAGAAGAGAAAGGCACAAGACCGAATGTAACATCAGTGGACATATTATGCTGATTACCTTTTTTTTTTAAAGTGGTAACATTAGGTACAACCGAATCTATTTTGCATGTTTGAAAAGAAATCAATATCAGGGTATAAGGGCAATGTTCTTGGTGCTAAAGCAGCGAGGAAGCGATATCCCGTTTCATCTGCATTGCCAATGGACCTTTCCAGTTTTAGCAATCTCCCGCCGACCTCTAGCTAAGCTCCACCCACATATCGCTCGTGTTGGGATCGATCGATCTCTGCACTCACTGACTATCAATTTCCAGAAAACTATACCGGTAAGCTGTTAAATATTTTGAAACTAATTTGACTGATTGCTGTTCCTGCCTATGGCAGCAACAGCGCCCAGGCAAATTAGTTTCAAAATATTCAACAGCATGTTTATTAAATTGCAAAAACATTCATACAACGTGTCGGATTATTAAGGGTTAAAGACGGGCTATTTCGAATCATTCTTAACGTCATGATTATGACGTCAGCATACACGTAACGTAGTTAATTATAACGCCATATGACGTGAGATGAATCATGTACAAACTTTGACAGGTCCATTGATGTTGATGGTTGTCTCCAGTAGCGGATTATAATAGGGGTAGCGAGCGGGGCATTTGGCCCCGGCCTCAGATCTTGACCAGCCCCCAATTTTTTCTATCAAAAAATCTTTTTTGAGAAAATAATGTGTTTTATGCAGTTTCTCTTTTTGCAAACGAGAATGGCTGTCTGGAAATGATGCCCAGACAGCTATTTTCGCTTGTAAAGAGAGAAACTGTATAAGGTGAATAGAATGATAGGTTAATGCACGTTCACAATCTTATTATGTGTGTTACCATAGATACTCCTTTTTCATTTGACTGCTTGATTATCTCCATGAATGTTCTAAATTACAGGTAAAAAAAAAAGGGGAGCACCCCAGCCCCCCCCCCTCGAAACCCACCCACCCGTCACCCACCAGCCACTCCCAGAGTCCCTCCCAGACCTACACCAAGGGCCACCCCTTCAATAATCTCTGGATCCGCCTCAGAAGATGAACACTGTAATGGAATGGAAATTCCATTACAGACTTACATTGTTAGTCTTATTGTCTATTACATATAGTTTCAGTATTATTCTTTAGTAATGGGTTCCTTCTTTGTTTGAGTTATCTGATGATGAGTAAAGACAAACTGTAGTGGCGAGTGGTCATTCAGCATCCCTCAAGCCCATGTGAAAAACCAGTTATTTTAAGCTATTCTTTGTATTGAATATGTACGATATAACCTTATGACTGTATGACCATATGACCATATAACCATATGTGCCTTCCTAAAGTAAGGCGAGGTGGGATGGGGGTAGGTGGGGTGGGGTGGGGTGGGTGGGTGTCTTATTTGTCCATTATATATATATATACAACTTCCGAGGATTAAAACGGAATATGGCAGAAAAAGCTTCAAATACACTGCAGCGCAACTGTGGAATTCTCTGCCTGAAACGATTACTCAGTCGTCTACTCTGCTGACATTCAAATCAAATATACATGAATATATTACTAAATTATAGTGATATACGGGCAATGTGATTTCACCTTTTTTACTTGTGTTCTAATATTGCATGTTTTGTTTATTTCTAAATAGCTATATATGTGTGTATGTGTGAATGAATGTGTACCACCTTGCGCGCATGTATGCGTGAACGGTGATTCGAACATCGACATTCGATGAGGTAATTATTCTGCAATACTGTTTTAGTAATATCTATCGAAAATGAACAAATATGTTAATTATCTAATTTAACAGTCATTTTACTTGTGTTATAATATTGTATCTTTTGTATATATATGTGCGTGCGTGCGTGCGTGCGTGCGTGCGTGCGTGCGTGCGTGCGTGCGTGCGTGCGTGCGTGCGTGCGTGCGTGTGTGTGTGACCTTGTACGACCTTGCGCGTATATATGTATGTATTTATATGTGCGTGCGTGCGTGCGTGCGTGCGTGCGTGCGTGCGTGCGTGCGTGCGTGCGTGCGTGCGTGCGTGCGTGTGCGTGTGCGTGTGCGTGTGCGTGTGCGTGTGCTGTGCGTGGCGTGTGCGCGTGCGTGCGTGCGTGTGTGCGTGCGCGTGTGTGTTGGCGGTGGTGGGGGGGGGGGGGGGTTTAGCGATAGTGTAATGGGATGGTGATACAGTTGAGATACGATGCCAGTGCTTTTCATTTAATTTCCCCAACGTAGTGCAACCTAATTTACCATAGTAAACTGTTCATGATGAAGCCTGCCAAAAACCGGCCTGTGTAGGTGTATTGATGAATGCCCATTTGCAGGTCAAGTAGACTATTTTTGAAAATTTAGCGCAGGAATGATTAGCTCGGTAAAATAGTCTTCTCTTGGCCTGTAAATGGACATTCAATAAGGAAATAATTTGATTTTCTTGACCAAATTTGGTCATTAAAGTGTTAACGAAAAAAGAAATATGTTCCTAATTAAGCGACAAAACCTCTGCCAATCCGGGGAAGTGTCGGGGTATTCCAAAAAGGGCAGACAACCAAGCGTATATACCCGGACAACCGCCATGAATTCACTCCCAACTCAAGATAGGATAGGCTTACAAACAGTCAATGCGAGAGATTCCCACTTAATGTATAGTGGTATTGATTTGCTCATGGTGGCGTCGTTGAATGGAGAGAGCCGTGGTGACGTTTAGCCACCAATATCATGATCACGAACAGAACTTGTGCCAGGATGCTACGGTTAGTGGCAATACTAGGCAATAGCTATAGCGGCGGATACTGGCTGCCTATGGATGGATGGATGGATTTATGTCAGCTTTTTATCGCGACCATCACCGCCTCCACCACCACCTTGGACGTACACGACTGTTAATGTCAACAAAACATATTATTCGCAACTCGAAGATATAATACCATACCAGAACCATACCATACTACAGGAATTTGACCAACATGTGTCGTAATGATTTGGACTGTTAGCAGGTAGGTGACGTGGTTGTATGTGTATAAATGTTGTTGTCGATGTCAGTCCATAGCTCATGCATAATTGAATAAGTTACACGATTAATTGTTATGCAAAACGCTATTTTGTACCGAGGGTTCTGTCGGGTAATTTGATTAACACCTCCGTTGCGTAATTATTTAGTTAGTTCGCACGATGGCTTCCTTTGCACGGAAACTGGTGTTTCTTGGTAAAACGGTATTATTGCGAGCTGTTGCAGGCCGAGCTATCTGTGAACTGACTTGAGAGACTCTGTTTAAGAAATAAACACAAATCTTCCTATCAATTGTTTGTGTAGTCAATGTTAGCATGTATAACAAACACTGTGTGGTAATTAACATGTGTAGGCCCTAAATACATAAACAATCCCAAACTGTCACAAACTTATCACGTTTATAACCGCATTTTCACCTAGATTAGACGTTTCCATTTTTAGCTATGCCCCGCCCATCTCTAGCTAAGTTCCGCCCACACCTCGCTCGTGTTGTGATCGATCGATCTCTGAACTCCCTGACTATCGATTTCCTGAAAACTATCCAGATAAGCTATTGCATATTTTGGAACCAATTTGACTGGGCGCTGTTGCTGCCTATGGCAGAAACAGCGTCCAGTCAAAAGTTTCAAAATATTCAACAGCATGCTTATTAAATAGTAGAGACATACAATTCGTACGGTCTGACTATTAAGAGTTAAAGACGGGCCATATAGAATCATTTATGACGTAATGATTATGGCTTCGTCCTACACGCCGCTTAGCTGATTATGACGTCATATGACGTCACACGATATAGACGGATACTGTGGAAAGGTGAGTTGAACATTTATCTATAAAATGTATAAGTGGTTATGTTTTTAACAGCAGCATGGATGTAATCTGATGTTGTCTTGCCGAGTCGGTGGACTCTACTGAATTCTTTTAGAATACGAAAACTGGTACTTTTTATATCAAACATTTATAATGAGAACTGTTAGCAACGATGGACTGATTGTGACCACAATAGTTATGATTAATCACAGTATCCGTCAGTTATAGAGCACGTATATTAATAGCTTCGCATAATTCTATGGCTGTTTTGCCTCAGATAATTTATAGTGCGAAAACCGGTGATGAACAAGAGATCGAATGGATTCCATCGTCGTTTTCAAGACCGCTATTTTGGTTTTTATTTGCAATACACCTCAGTATTACGCATCGTCCTATTGCACGATCCTCGCCCTCCCACTACGTTCCCGTATCCTCGAACAGGGTAGCTATGTGAGTGGGCGTATGTTAGTACGATGAGTATTACGTATAGCCTAACACGATTCATGAGATTCATGCATGGCCCGCACGCATCTTTAACATGATGTTTTATACTTACTAAACAGAGGGCATTGTCTTGATTTTTGGAATACCCACACTCTCCAGCGCTATTGACCTTACTGGCTATTGGCAATAATTGATATCTGATTAATATGCCCAAACCAGAATGAGACGGAAAACCGTATACCAGCAATAATTGCATCGAACCGACAATCATGGCCGCTGCTATGACTCAAACATCTGGTCAAGTATCTCTTTATATAGATAGCTCCATTTCTAGCGTATGCCTACCCCAACCATTCCTAGCTATATATCTAGCTCACCCATTCCTAGCTATATGCCTAACCCACCCATTTCTAGCTATATACCTAACCCACCCATTCCTAGCTATATATCTATCCACCCATTCCTAGCTATATATCTACCCCACTCATTCCTAGCCATATGCCTAGCCCACCCATTTCTAGCTATATACCTAACCCACCCATTCCTAGCTATATATCTACCTCACCCATTCCTAGCTATATGCCTAACCCACCCATTTCTAGCTATATACCTAACCCACCCATTCCTAGCTATATATCTATCCACCCATTCCTAGCTATATATCTACCCGACTCATTCCTAGCCATATGTCTAGCCTACCCATTTCTAGCTATATACCTAACCCACCCATTCCTAGCTATATATCTATCCACCCATTCCTAGCTATATATCTACCCCACTCATTCCTAGCCATATGCCTAGCCCACCCATTTCTAGCTATATACCTAACCCACCCATTCCTAGCTATATATCTACCTCACCCATTCCTAGCTATATGCCTAACCCACCCATTTCTAGCTATATACCTAACCCACCCATTCCTAGCTATATATCTATCCACCCATTCCTAGCTATATATCTACCCGACTCATTCCTAGCCATATGTCTAGCCTACCCATTTCTAGCTATATACCTAGCCCGCCAATTCCTAGCTATACACCTACCACACCCATTTCTAGATAACGGCCTACACCTCCCATTTCTAGCTATAGGTCCACCCACCCATTTCTAGCTAAGGCCTCCCCACATTGTACACTCGTTTGAATTGATTTTAAAATTTCGAACCTCTCATTCACAGAATCTTGATTTCATGGTAACTATACAGGTAAGCTATTGTATATTTTGAACTAATTTGACTAGGAGTTGTTGCTGCAACAACTCCTCAGTCAAATTAGTTTCAAAGTTTCTAATACTCCTAATGTTTGTTACATGCTTTCACGGTGAATGTTGATAATGATGCTGACAACAACAACACCACCAACAACAACAACAACAACAACAACACCACCCTCCACCCACCAACCACCACCACCCACCCACCACAACCACCACCACCATTACCTCGACCACTACCACTACACACCACCACCACCATCACCACCACTACCGCCGCCACCACCACCACCACAACCACCACCACCGCCACCGCCACCGCCACCGCCACCGCCACCGCCACCGCCACCGCCACTTCCACCACCACCACCACAACCACCACCACCACCACCACCACCACCACCACCACCACCACCACCACCACCACCACCACCACCACCACCTACAAGCGAGTGCCAGTTCTATTGTTTTATTGTCTTACTAACACACTAATTATTGCACCATACCGTCGTGGCAAATCTGTCTGGCATACCATCATTCCATCAATTTAGTCTGTCTTCTTAATAATAGTTTTGATTCGTTCATATTTCCTTCCCTCCGTCTATCCGTCCTTCCTTCCTTCCTTCCACCCGCCCGCCCGCCCGCCCGCCCGCCCGCCCGCCCGCCCGCCCGCCCTCCCTCGATTCCTTCCTTCCTTCCATCCATCCATCCACCCACCCACCCACCCACCCACCCACCCACCCACCCACCCACCCACCCACCCACCCACCCACCCACCCACCCACCCACCCACCCACCCACCCACCCACCCACCCACCCACCCTCCCTCCTTCCCTCCCTCCCTCCCTCCCCCTTCCTTCCTTCCTTCCTTCTTCCCTCCATCCCTCCTTCCCTCCCTCCCGCCATTCCATCCATCCGTTCTTCCTCCCTCCCCCCTCCCTCCCTCCCTCCCTCCCTCCCTCCCTCCCCTCCTTCCTTCCTTCCTTCCTTCTTTCCTTCTTTCATCCCTCCCTCCCTCCCTCCTTACATCCCTCCCTCCTTCCTTCCTTCCTTCCTTCCTTCCTTCCTTCCTTCCTTCCTTCCTTCCTTCCTTCCTGCCTGCCTTCCTTCCTTCCTTCCTTCCTTCCTTCCTTCCTTCCTTCCTTCCTTCCCTCCCTCCCTCATTCCCACCCGTCCGTCCATCCGCCTGTCCGTCCATCCTTCCTTCCTTCTTTCCTTCCTTCCTCCCCCTCCCTCCATTCCTTCCTCCATTCCTTCCTTCCTTCCCCCTCCCTCCTTCTTCCCTCCCTTCCCCCTCCATCCCTCCCGCCCTCCGTCCCGCCCTCCCTCCCTCCATTCTTCCTTCCTTCCCTCCCTCCCTCCCGCCCTCCGTCCCGCCCCCCCCCCCCCTCCCTCCATTCTTCCTTCCTTCCTTCCCTCCCTCCCTCCCTCGTTCCTTCCTTCCTTCCTTCCTTCCTTCCTTCCTCCCTCCCTCCCTCCCTCCCTCCCTCCCTCCATCCATCCATCCTACCTCATTCGCGCCCTTCCGTCCATCCGTTCGTCCTTCCCTTCTTTCCTCCTTTCCTCCCTCCCTCCCTCTCTTCCTTCCTTCCTTCCTTCCTTCCTTCCTTCCTTCCTTCCTTCCTTCCTTCCTTCCTTCCTTCCTTCCTTCCTTCTTTCCTTCCTTCCTCCCTCCCTCCTTCCTCGATCCTCGCTGCCTCCGTCCCACCCTTACTCCCTCCCACCATCCCTCTCTCCATTCTTCCTTCCTTCCCCCCTCCCTCCTTCCTTCCTTCCTTCATCCGTCCTTTCTTCTTTCCTTCCTTCATCCATCCTTTCTTCCTTCATCCGTCCTTTCTTCCTTCCTTACTTCATCCATCCTTTCTTCCTTCATCTTTCTTCTGTCACTCCTTCTGTCACTCCTTCCTTCATTAACTGGATGGATTGATGGATGGATCGATGGATGGATTGATGGATGGCTGGGTGGGTGAATGGATGGATGGATGGGTGGGTCGATGGATGGGTGGGTGGGTGGATGGGTGGATGGGTGGATGGGTTGGTGGGTGGGTGGGTGGGTGGGTGGGTGGGTGGGTGGGTGGGTGGATGGATAGATGGAGGGAACTCGAAATTCATATTGCTCATTGAATCTTTCAAATACACTTGAATCCTATTAGTCTAAATTTTATAGGCAATTATTTAATTGTAGGAAATTAAAAAATGTTCTTTCCTAAATTCGACTTCAAAAGACTTGGAAACAAAGTCCAACAACACCTTTTGAAGTATAGTTCACTGTTCAAATGATTAATGACCGTTGTGTGATCCCTTTGATCAATCAACAGACTGATACTAGAACCTCGTTCAGAAAAGAACACCTTCCGAACAAACAGAATCGATCTCACTGGGTTAATATGCATGGGTTGATCTCTTTGATCAACCGCCACTCATTCATGAGAGTATTACTGGAAGCCCACTCATAAACCTTAGAACTCAATCAACGTCAATGGATTTAGACAATAGTTTTTAAACATCTGTTTTAAAATTTAAAATTTTCAAAGTACAATTGAACACTAATCTAAGCCACATCCATAAGGCTATCAATTCTAATAAATAGACAGATTTTTGGTGGACAGGCAGATTTGTTCTGTGGCCTGAAGCTGACAGACCTTGTCGAAACCGGTCGCCCACTTCAATTATCCTTTGATAGCTTATATTAATTATTTAAATATTAACATGCTTAATCATAGCCTTCTTTTTTTCAGCGGTATATTTCTGAGACGCTTGTAGATTTTGTTAGGCTTGTAATTCGATAGACTTCCCTTGGTTCACGATTCCATTAGGTCCCCTCAATTTTTTGGTATTCTTGTAGATTTTAGTGACAGAAACATTGAATTATCTAACTAGTAACATTATGGCTGGAGTTAGCAAGAGTAGAAGACGGGATGACAGGAGGTCTAACGACAGTCGCCCGCCATCTGCCCAGGCTGCACTAACCAAGTGTTACTACATGATTATACAATGCTTTCACCACCTTGGCATCTTGAATGCTCATGTACGTAGGGGCAGTTTGCCTCCTGGATTGAGCTGGAAAGTGTCAGAGCTAGAGAGACAGAATTTCTTCTGTAAACCAGCGATGCCAAACGCCGAGGTCCGTAAGGACATCTTAGCAGCAAATTTGAAATGGGCTATATCTTTACTTCAGGTTAACATTAGTCACTATAATTTCCAGCTTGGTCGTCTTATGTCGCTCCTCATCGAAGCTCAGTCCAAACCACATTTAGAATTAGGTAGAGCGAAGACCACAGCAATAAATTGGGCCCGAAATAACTATGGCAGGAAGTTTCATTCTTCATCAATTGATCAGTTTTATGATTTCATCAGACCTTTTGATCCGCATTTTAGAACCTGCCATAGTACAACCCCCCTACCAGGCACACCGACTGCAAGGTCAGCCGGAATAGGTCACCCACTGAGAGCCCCCCCCCCCCCCCAGTAGTAAAGCTGGTGAATAACCAGTGCTCACCAGTGTTCCCCCTGCAGTCTCCTGTGGTGGATCCGCCCCTGATTCCACTGCCAGAATGGTCACCGTCAGTGTCTGCTCATGTGGATCCTAGTCAGATCCCTCTTCCGGTCTCGCCACTGTCCCCAGTCGAGTTTCCTCCCCTTCCACAGAGAGCAGCTACTGACCGACCTGGTCAAAAGACCAGATCGTCGACGCCGAGGTCCAAGCCACCACAACCTAAATTTACGCCCACACCTAAGCCCAAACCTACGCCTAGGGATACACCCAAAGAGCATAGGTCTTTCTACAAGTTTCGGTTCGTGGTGGATAACAAGAATGAATGGCGCCTGCCTACTCTGAACAAGAAGATTCTGCTGATTGGGTCTTCAAATTTTGCTCGTATCAATCAGACACCTCATCCAGATATGCAGGTAGCAATCTATCCAGGTGCTAAGATAAACCACATTAGGAATATGGTTAGAAAATACAATGAGGTCTTCCAACCTCAGCGTATCATCCTTAACATCGGAATTAATGATAAGGACGAACTTCAGCATGACACCTCCCAAAGAATTGAGAATCTGTTTAGTACCATGCGTTCAAAATTTCCAAAAGCTAAAGTTCACTTTGCCAAACTAAATTATTCGAAGCACCTGACTACAACCCAGAAACGAAACATACAATTCGCTAACATCCGTGTAGAGGCCAAGGTCCCTTTCCTGCCCAGCCTCCCCGTGTCTGAATTTCAGGTGGTTGAGGACAACATCCACTGGACTGAGTGCACTGCAAATAGGATGTATAATAGTTGGTTATCGCACCTTAATTTAAACTAACTACGGGTCAGGGTACTAACCACCCAGAAATTGGCCTGGGTGGTAATATCGTTAACCTAACTGGTTCTACATTGTCTGAAGCAGAAAGATCTTGGCTAAATCTCGGCCCAAAGTCGACATAGATGCCCTTTTAGATAATGGCTTATAGGAAATTGAAGAATTTTCTCATCGTGTAAAATCAGCAGACTTTTTTCGAAATTCCAAGAAAAACAACTTTCTACCTTTTGTTAAAAAACTGGCTGGGCACCTAACTCGAAGTTGGTTGACCCTGCGATCCCTGATAGTATAAAAGCTGTCAAGGAGCGTGTTGAAAATTTAGAATTTCCTAAAAATCATCAAAATTTGTCATATCAAGAACGTTTAGCCTTAACAGGTTTGCGTAAAAACAATGACATCGTTATAAAGCCTGCTGACAAGGGATCTGCTACTGTAATAATGCGTAAGGATAATTATATTCGTGAAGCGCATCGGCAACTCAGTAATCTGAAACACTACCGCAAATTAGACGAACCACTCTGGCAAAATAATTGTGATAAATTTAATGGAATCCTTCAAGAAATGGCTGACACCAAGGCCATAACGAAAAAGCAGTTTAAATACCTTACTGCTAAACGAGATTCAAATCTACGTACGTTTTACCTTTTGCCAAAAATTCATAAACCTATTGAGTCATGGCCCGACCCTATGATACCACCGGGTCGACCTATTATCTCTGATTGCGGCTCTGAATCTTATCGAATTAGTGAAATTATTGATTACCACCTACAACCAATTGCGAATAGACATTTCAGCTTTTTGAACAACACTGAGGATTTCCTGTCCGAGGTCTCCAAAATTTCTGTTCCTCCAAACTCACTCTTGATAACCCTCGACATCGATGGTATGTACACAAACATTGACATCGAAAGGGGTTTGACTTCTGTTCGCAGAGCATTTGATAAATATCCTGATAACAATAGGCCCACTAGCGAAATATTAGCTCTCCTGGAGCTGAGTTTAAAGGGCAATGATTTCGAATTCGCTGGCGAACTCTACCAACAAATCTGTGGATGCGCTATGGGTAAACGTTTTAGTCCTAGTTTTGCCAACATCTATGTAGCGGAGTGGGAAGAAGATGCGCTTAACAAATGTCCTAAGCAGCCCTTATTTTACCGCCGGTACCTCGATGATATTTTTATGATCTGGAATCATTCGAGGGAAGAGTTTGATGAATTTTTCACTATTTTGAACAATCACGATCCTAACATCAAACTTAAAGCCAACATCGACCAGTCGTCCGTAGACTTTTTGGACGGTACTCTCTACAAAGGTGTACATTATAACACGAGTGAGCTTCTTGATTACAAAGTATTCTTTAAGCCCACCGATTCCCATCAACTACTGCATAAGAAATCTTTCCATCCACCTCATACTTTTAAAGGTATTGTCAAATCACAGATTATCCGATTTCACCGAAATTCTAGTGATAGAAAGAATTTTGAATCTGCGTGTTCCACCTTATTTAAAGCCCTCAAACCGAGGGGATATTCAACACGATTTTTGCGCAAAATAAAGTCCGAAACTTTACATGATTTGGAAACTATTACTGATAAGGCTGCCGATCAAAAGCCTACCAAAATTCGTCACAATCCTCCGATTATAGGCGTAGGACAATCTCAGAAATGTGGAAAGAAGAGATGTAAATTAGACCTCTATCTACCTAATCAGAAAACATTTGTCAGTTATCAGAACAAAAGCAAATTCCAACTTCAGTCTAATTTAGATTGCGATTCTAAAAATGTTATCGATTTAATATCTTGCAAATTATGCCAAAAGCAGTATGTCGGTGAAACAAAATGCCCTTTAAGATGGCAAGCAACTAGACACCTTTGCGATATTAGACACGACGAGGACACAAACGTAGCTCAACATTTCAATCTTCCTGGTCATTCTGTCGATAGACACTTTGAAATTATGCCTATTGAGCAACTGCCTCTTTCTGCTACGGCCGTAGAAACTGATAAACAAAGAAAACTTCGAGAATAATTTTGGATTAAGCAACTGAAAACAAAATGGCCGAGAGGCATAAACGTGGACCCTGGTCTTGCTGATCAACGTGAAATTATTCCATTCAGTTTAACATACAATCGAAAAAATGTTGAAATTTCTGAAATTCTGAAAGATGAATATCATAAATTGCAGGATAAAATGAAAGAACCTCTCAATTTGCGTCCAGTGATAGCCTTTAAGAAAAACTCCAATCTACGTGACATCTTGGTTAAATCGAAATTAACTCTTCAAAAACCTTCAGAATGAATGATATATATTATTCATATTTTATAGGCCATACCGCCTCTATCAAACAAACATAACAAATCTCAGACAATAAAATAAATAAAAAATATCCCCCAACCTTGGGAGATCCTGAGCCAGTGCGTTTAATCATATAACCACCATCACCACCACCACCACCACAACAACAACAACAACAACAACAACAACAACAACAACAATGACAACAAGAAGCCTTGCTACCAAATACCGCCCCACCGCCCCCACCCATCCCACCCACCCCCCCACCCAATTCGCATACACCTCATAATCCCTCTTCATTATTACCCCTCCTCATCACCAGTATCCATGTAATGAGAACCTGTATTGAATTAGATATAAGCGCACCCATTCATCAATGTCATATATACAATATCGATTTTGATGTTGGCACATCCGTTGGTCAACATGGTACCAATATTGAATTTGATATCGGCGCACTCGTTGGTCAATGTCGCTGGAACAAATATTGACTTCTGTATCAGCACGCCCGTTGGTCAAAGGCGCAATGGACCTCTATAGAGTTCGATATTGGCGCACTCATTGGTCAACAGCGTATGGGACCAATCGAATTCTATGGCTTATTAAGTGGCTATCCTAACTAATTTGGACATACCGCCATATACATTTGTGACCTATTTGTACCGGTATTACCACTTACCAGCCTATATTATTATTATATTACTGCTAAATGGTAATAGGTTTTGAAATAATATAGTTGGCAGTTGTTGTTTTCTAAGACAGCAACATCTTTCAGAAAGATAATTTTCAAGTTTTACACTCGTATTTCTTTCAACATCGGCTGCATATTGCTGGATCTATTCGTGATAATAAGCATTAGAATGGGTATACATTACAGCTCATAAATAGGTTAACTGGCTAACAAAACCAGAAACATGGTTGTTAGTACAATTTTGAACACGATGTAAGAAATGTTTTGTTGACTATTTTGAACATAACTGAATTGGAAGACATTGCTGCCTTAGGCAGCAATGTCTTCCAATCCAATTATGCTTCAAATATTCAACAGCACGATTTATCTTGTTTTGGAAACGAGTTATTTCTGAGGTGTACTGTATCAATACCTGTGTCAGGTGTGTCACATGTAGTATCCGGGTCCATATTATGTTATACGCATCTGTTCATATAATCAACAAGTACACATCCCTACATCGCGTAGACGATGCTTTACAGGTGCCCCTAATCATTTATCTATCGAGTTTCTTGTCGAGTTTTATGTGTCGAGTTTCGTGTGTCGACTTGTGTGTCGAGATGCGCATTCTCAAAATCGTGTTGTCGTAAGCTGTTGCTGTCTAAGCTTAGGGGGATTAATATCCACCTATACTCCGCCCATTTCTATCTACGCTCCGCCAGCTTTTGATGTGTTTTGCGATCAAATTATATACTTTGAATCGAGAATTCATTGAATCCCAATGTCAATTTCAAGGATAAGTATACATGTGAGCTGTTGAAATTTTTTGAAAATTTTGAAAATAATTTAACCAGGTGCTGTTACTGGTCAGCAATGGGGCCCCGGTCGAATTGGTTTCAAAACATGACGCCATGAATGATTCGAAATAGTCCGTCTTTAACGCTTAGTAGTCCAACACGTTGTACGATTTGTATGTAATTGCTATTTAATAAACATTCAGTTGAATATTTTGAAACTAATTTTATTGGACGCTGTTGCTGCCATACATTTTTTTTGGAAATTGATAGTCAGTAGGTTCAGGAATCGATCGATCCCAACACGAGCGAGTTGTGAGTGGAGCTTAGCTCGTGATGGGAGGGACATAGCTAAAACCGGAAAGGTTTATTCTACCCATCTAGATAATAGATTAGTGAATAGATAGTCACTGTCTATACGGATCTTTTTTGGGCTCGTTCCTTTAGCTATAGCAAAATAATTTGTGTTTGATCAGTGTACAGCAGTTGGATTGTGAAGGCGGCCATTTTGTCTCCTTGCTGGCTAATCCGCGACGTCAGAGCAGTTCTTCCAATGCTCTACCTCCCACGCACTGACGTCACCCCTCAGCACCGGTGCGCCACCGACTATATACAGAATTGTGCCTAGGCTTCTATTAGGACTAGAGGTGTTCAATTTCCAAAACCAACAATATCTGAGAAAGGGTGGGCTTATATTATTTACATGTAGAGTGTAACTGAAAATAAAATGATTATCTCTCCAAAACGGGCTTCTATTAGGATCAGGTAATCGCATTTCTCCCGCAGTCACTTCGGAAATGGAAATCGTGTTTGGACAATTGCGGACTATCGTTATACAAGAGGTCCAAGGGCCTGTGGCGCTCACCTGGACCATTAGCATTTGAACCATTTGCATTTAAATAGACATGATGGATAATTTTCGCAAAATCCAAGATGGCCACTAAAAGAATTGACCAATCAAAATTCTGTATAGACTTTCTGAAAGTCTACCCACCTAGGGTCCTTCCAGTTCGATTGAAATCGGCCAAGCGGTTAATGAGGTGTAGGCTTTTAACTGATTTACCGAAACTTTAGGAAAATCCAAGATGGCCACAAAACATTGACCAATCAAAATCCTGCATACAAGATCTGCAGCCGACTACCATAGGGGCTTTCCATCCAAGTCTGGTTGAAATCGCGAATCGTGAACACCGACCTACATTCTATGTAAAACAATGATAATGGATATTCGGCATATCATTGTCCTTCACCTGAAACGTAGTTATTGGCTCTAAACACAGAATCTCTGCTGCTTCATGAAATGTTCTCCACAAGTCAAAATCTCTCAACTTTACCAGTATATCGCGTGGTGAATTTTTTCCACATATTACGCATGGGCCACCTTTGGGCTGCTTCTGTAAACTCTCCATCATGGCGACTATAGATCGAGACAAAATAATATGTAGACAATTAGTAAATTACTGTGCAATCAGACATAGTAAACGTTCGAAGTAAAAATTATTTTTAATTTTTCACACGCTCTGTGGGGATAATAATAGTCTCACTACACACTGATGGGACCAAAATAATTTTTATTTATTTGTTTATTTATTTATTTATTTATTTATTTTATTTAAGCTGATGGGTTCGGTTTAGGATTAGACATGTTGCTGGCTTACTGCTTGCATAACTACATGTACAATTGTTGTAATTCTGTGAGCAGACGACAATTTAAACATGTTTTACACCTATAAGTGGGGCTTATACCAAATTATATTTTCTATTTACTATTGGCAATAGTTTTGAAAATTACCCCGGTCCACGTATTATGGTAAGGTTATTAGAATAGCAGGAGTACCAAGCACTGATGGATGAGGAGGGGTAGGTGGGCGTACTCAGTTTCAAACAGTACACTCTAGTTAATGGAGAAGCGTGTATGACAAAACAAAGATTTAATGATAATATAGAATACTTTATTATAGTTTCTCTTCAAATCTTCACAACCGTGTCCAAAATCGCAACAACTTGAAAACAGGGGCACTACCGAGTAAAACACACATGAAAAACCCTTTATAACCAGTGTTATGGATAGCATTTAAGTCCATCTAGATGGCCAAATTTGACCAGGAAATGTATTGATCTGTCATGGTGAGGAATACCAAAAACGGTGTTTTTAGCGCAATCTCCTTATAATGGAACAGAAAATAGAAATAATATCCCTTACTTATATTATTAGAAGATGCGGAATTTCAATACGAATAGAATAAGCCAAACTGGACCTCCCTAGGCCTTTTGGTTGGGGAGCTAGACGTTTTTTCTGTATTGTCACGTTTTAGTAAAAAAAACGGCGGCCATTTTTAAAGATGGACGCTGTACGGGCATTTAGCTACACTTTTCAAAAATCCATCATCCATTTCCTGACACCTCAGACACCCAGTTACCCAAAAATCCACATTGGACCTGTTCAGATTTTCAGTACTCAAACTCTAAAATTCAAGGTCTGGCTAACAGACTATAACAACAATCTCCAGGAAACAGAGTATCGCCTCAACTACTATAATTGATATATCTGTCACCCACAACATACTATCGAGCTGAAACTGACATGTATCGTTCTGGTATGGTATTTTCTGTCACCAGAAGACAGATCAGCTAGAACCAAATTAGTTTTCCTTACTAAATTTAAATGAAAGCAATTGAATATTTCTTACACGAATTAGGACCTCAAACCCCGTTTGCCCATCTACTGCTAAACAGACTAAACCAACACATGCACAGGCGGTTCCACCTTACGACATCGCCCGCGTGTCCTTGTGGAGAAGCAGAACAGACCACAGAGCACATACTTCAATGTTTCAGTACGTATCAGCTGCTAAGAGAAGAGATCTGGCCTTTGTCAACCTCTTTTCTTGAAAAGCTGTATGGGCCTGTGGAAGAACTGCAGAAAACCACAGATTTCATCTTGAGAACGGCTCTCCAAGTGTGATACCAGCGATCGAAAAGAAGAAGAAGAAGAAGAAGAAGAAGAAGAAACTGATATGTATCGTTCTGGTATGGTATTTTCTGTCACCAGAAGACAGATCAGCTAGAACCAAATTAGTTTTCCTTACTAACTTTAAATGAAAGCAATTGAATATTTCTTACACGAATTAGGACCTCAAACCCCGTTTACCCATTTACTGCTGCTGATGCTGCGACAACAGCGATGAGAGCAGCGACAAAGGCGAGGACAGCGACAGCAGCAACAACAGCGCCTTCCACTACAACGACCACCTCTAATCCCAAACGATGACAGCAGATCTATATCCTACTGCCAGTGCGTCGTCAATGACAGGGTTCATCGAACTAATGCGTGACATTTATGAAAGACAGACAGACAGAGTTATACTATTTAAAAAGCAAAATAAATATAATCTTTTGCCACTAATAGGACATTAAATAGATCGTCTGCACATTAATATTCAAATATTTTCATGGGGTTGGGAGAAGCCATATATCCCCTGAACAGAGTGACACGAGTAGTGTTTTCATTCTCGGTCTCCTCCAGGGGCCACACTCTTCCTGTACAATGCGACAAGAGTAGTCTTCTCACTCTCTCATTCAATCAGGGGCCACAACCTTCCTGGACAATGTGACAAGTGTAGCCTTCTCATTCTCTCACTCAATCAGGAGCCACAACCTTCCTGGACAATGTGATATGAGTAGTCCTCTCATTCTCTGACTCAATCAGCGGCCCACAACCTTCCTGAACAATGTGACACGAATAGTCCTCTCATTCTAAGATTCCTCCATGGGCCATACCATTCCTGAACAATGTGACACGAGTAGTCCTCTCATTCTCGGATTCCTCCATGGGCCATACCCTTCATGGATAATAACGTGACACGAGTAGTCCTCTAATTCACGGATTCCTCTATGGGCCATACCATTCATGGACAACATGACACGAGTAGTCCTCTCATTCTCGAGTTCCTTCATGGGCCATACCCTTCCTGGACAACGTGACACGAGTAGTCCTCTCATTCTCGAACTCCTCTAGGGGTCATAGCCTTCTTGGACAACGTGACACGAGTAGTCCTCTCATTTTCGGACTCTTCCAGGGGAACACCCTTGCTGTTGAACGTAGCAAGAGTAATCTTCTCATTCTCGGACTCATCCAGTGGCCACACCCTTCCTGAACCTGCGCATGGGAAAACGTCACATTGAACCGACATGCACTCTAAGACATCATATGGTAGAACCATGACTAAAACAAGTGCACTTCCATTCACCATGCCTGGCAATGTGTCTCAGATGTTTATAGTCCAATTCAATGGAGGAACTGTTATACTTAAAGGTGTATTAATTATGATACGGTAGTCAACTCCTGTGTGAGTCCAGTAAACCAGTTTCAGACGGTAAATGAATTCATTAGGATATGTGGACCAATGCTGACCACGCACGCACGCGCCCGTACACGCCCGCACGTACGCGCGCATGCACACGCGCGTACGCACACTACTAAAGTGCTACGTTACCAACACAATCTGAGAAGCAGACATAAATCTGGGATGGCTCAAAGATTCCGTGAATGAGTCCGGTCAACAAATACAGAAGATGTACATAAACTTTCCCCAGACAATGAACACATAGCAGTGGATCATATTGCTGGGAAATGTCCCATGCTGCTGAGAAGTGCTAATCCAATTTGATCACACACGAGTGTCGCTTCTAGCATTAACACAACATTCAGAAGAATTTACCTATATGCATAATAATATGTTAATAAGAAGCGGTGACTATCTTTAAAACGGTAACAAAATATCAAAGCCTTAATCGCTGCAAACAGCACCATTTAGACATGTTCTGTACAATTCATGAATCTATAAGATTAAAATGATTAAATCACCCGCAGATCAGTTTATCTAAAAAATATTATTCGGAAGAGTGATTTCACGTCGTGTACAGGTGGTTGTATTGCACCTGTAGTGCACCATATAGTGGAGTGACATAATCCAATAATGTGACCGTGACGGACAAGGTTTAGTACAGTATGTCATCCATGTTTGTTGTATAATATAGGTCATTAGGAACATCAATAGGCCGGATGACACCTTTATTTTTTGCCTTGGTGCCAATTGGAGGTCTAAAGTAGGTCATGGGTTCCATTCCCCAGCAGGGTTCGTAAAGAATAGTAGCCTTTCTCGCCATTTCTTGACATTTTATAGCTAAATTTGGCAAAATATCCTTCGTGACATTATCAAATATATGGATGAATATGGAGTGAATACATCCTTTAAAGCTACAGTTCTGATCCTTGAAAGATTTCGCTGTCTGGTTACCTATGTATTGGATCCTATGGGAAATACATTTGTCGAATTAATATATTGAATGAAAAATGGGCCACAAATGCATTCCCTATAGCATTCAATACTTGAAAAAATCCTATAGGTTTCAATATGGTGCAAATTTGTAAAGGTCATAACTCTAGATTTTAAGGATGTATTCACATAATTTTCATCCTTATAATAGATAATGTCACTTGGAACATATTTACCAAATTTGGTTTTAAACCATCAACAAATGGCAAGACATGATACTATTGTTGACGAACGCGGCTGAAGAATTGATGGTCGTGACCTAATTTAGACCCTCAAATGGCCGCGGGGCAAGAACAAGGGTGTCATCTGGCCTACTGATGTTCCCACTGTCCTACATAATGCAACTAACATGGATGACACATTGTACTAAATTGTGGTTCTCAAAGTGTATAGAGGCATCTTTCTGAATTCCGCCACTCTTCTAATACACTATATCTGTAACCATATGCGCACTAATACAAGGTGACACACAACTACCTATACACTAGCCATTTCATATTATATACTATTTCAGTTTGTTTTAAAGTGAAACTAATATCATCGCAAATAACGTAAGCAAATTTGTTAGCGCAACGTAGTTTTGCTAATTGTTTTCCCCTCACATAGATAAAACGTTGAGCCAACGTAACTAACTTTCAATCAGCAAGTCAACGTAAGTACAACATTGCCACAACGTAAACACTTTTCTATCAATCATCCAACACAACGCCAACGTTGGGCCAACGAAACCATACGTTGGGGGCAACGTAAGGCCAACACGCAAAACTATGTTGGGCCAACGAATTAAACTTATGTTGGGCCAATGAACCGATGTTTGCTGGAAAATGCTGTATAATATTGATAGATTACGATATATAAATGGCATATCATTAAATTTCCGTCGCAGTTCCATTATATCTACCACAGTGATTTGTTGAACTGTGGTCTCGGACATTCTTTCTCGTGAATTGATCGTGCCTGATGTTATGTAGGCGCAAAGTCAACACACTCTTCATTATGTAACAATTATCATGTTAAAGATTTTGAAATTACTTCGACGTTCTGAATCAGCAGTGTCTTCTAGCGAACTTAGTTTCAAAACATTCAACTGGTAATGTATGTTAGCTTTTACACCAATTTATTACACTCTAGTTTGTATGTTGTTGTTGTTGTTGTTGTTGTTGTTGTTGTTGTTGTTGTTGTTGTTGTTGCTCAGTTGGTTTTATTGGCCGCTCACACCAAGGTGTATTTGACCCACATATTTGACCCACGTCTATCTTTGAGGTTCTTCGACTGACGACTACTTAACGTCTCCTCCGCAAGGACGTATCATACGAATGACGCGTAGGCATCAGCGAGTGAAGGAGATTGCAAATGTTTCCACGATTTCCCGTCAGCCATCAGTTCGCTGCTATATGATTGAGGTTATATACTGAGTCAGACCCCCTTAGGGTTTTTGTTGCCATTGATTGAAATGTACGCCATGGCAGACTTCCTATTCTGGAGAAATGTGTCAACATAGCTATTGGAGCCTGGTTATCTTTCTGTGTATGTTAATAAAGCTAAAGTGGCAGACATATCTTATGTGGGACACATTGTATCACCGGAAACGATAGTGTAAAATGAGGTGTGTTTTCCTTTAATTCAGTAACAGCGTCAGTAGAAGTAATACGATGATTACTATCGAGCAATGGATACATAGTTTGTGCCACATGATCTAGAGTGTCATATTTAAACAGCTCCCAGTCAAATTAGTTTCTAAATATTCGACAGAATGTTTATTAATTTGCAAATCAATCAAAGGCATACAATGGACCATTCCAGTTTAGGTATGCCCCGCCCATCTCTAGCTAAGCTCCACCCACGCTTCGCCCGTGTTGGGATCGATCGATCGTTGAACTCCCTGACTATCAATTTTCAGAAACATATACAGGTAAGCTGTTGAATATTTTGAATCTAATTTGATTGGGTGCTGTTGCTGCCTATGGCTGCAACAGCGGCCAGTCAAATTAGTTTCAAAATAGTCAACAGAATGTTTATTAAATAGTAAAGACAACGCTTAGTCCGTGTTCAATTAAGAGCTCGTGACGTACTTATCTATGTCATTCATGACGTCATTGATTATGACGTCATCTTACACGACACTTAGTTGATTATGACGTCATATGATGGATGAATAAACTGGAAAGGTCCATTCATACACGCGGCAGGTTTTCCAGGATCATGAGTGAATTATAATACGTCAAAATAGCCTACTTGTGACATAAGCCTACAGGTGGCCTAATTGATTATGACATCACATACTTGACTGGCAAATATGTATGGCTTTGCAAATTAATAAACATTCTGCTGAATATTTATAAACTACTTTGACTGGGAGCTGATAGGTAGCAACAGCACCGCTTCAAATTAGTTTCAAAGTATGCATTAGCTTACCTGTATATTTACCTTGAAATTTGGATTCTGGAAACTGAGGATGCAAAGTATATCAATTTATTGCAACACGTTATTAAAACGTGGGCGGAGCGTAGCAAGAAATGGGCGGGGCATAGCTAGAAATTGATCCCTGTCTTATGGTCATGATTACAGCGACAGCATAGAGGTGTCATATATGTGACGCTGATATATCGTAGCGAGTTAGAAATGAAATGTGATACTACAACTACATACACGTGTGCCATGCTCAATACAGTGAAATGCTGAAGATATACATGCCGTAATCTTATTAGTATCCATGAAAACTAACTGTCAAAGTCACCATATCCTTGCAAAAAAGATAACGAGAAAGAAAACACCTTTTTGATATTTCGTCTAGGAAATCAGGTGATTGCAGACATTTCAGACACGCAAAAAGTCAAGTCTTATTTTGCAGGGAGTCAGTGATAAGACGAATTCATCAATCATTCTTGACATCTCTGTGTGACATATTATATACCGTTTGCTTATACTTTTTGCTCTCTATGCTTTGTACAATCGCGATTTAAGCTCACTTCATGTACATGGCTGGTGGCGGTACCGTGGTAAGAAATTGTTGTCACGAAAAGGCTGTGTTAAATTCAACAGATTTATTTAATTTACCTCAAGATTTTAGTAATATAATTGCCTAAGATTTTTTAGTTACTGCACAATTTTAGCTATTAGGAAAACTCAATATAGGTGAGCATAAATGCTCTCCTTAGCAGATACGTTTCGCAATATTTGAGTGCGGTCGTGTACTGGTACAGTAACATGTGTGACTCAACAAGTAAAGCAAGGATTATGCTTGTATTCTCGGTCACCTTTAGTCTATTTATTATGTATTTGCGAAAGCATTCGAGCGTACTACTTATTAATTGAATCGATATAGGGTTATACAATAAACTTCAACAAAATATACTCATGACTAATAAGAGGTCACTTAATTAATACAAGTCAATTGTTATATCAACTATACCACATAGGATGTCTAGTCTAAGACAAATTGTTGAAAACCATTTTTATAGCACCACCATACTTTAGCTCCTAAACAGCTTTCAGCTCTCTGGAATTGTTTTAAGATTGTTATTATTGCTTACCTTTATTTCGTTATGAGATGCCTTGTTAGAGAGAAGGGAATAAATGCTGGAAGTATATGCCTATACATTAAGTATATCATTGTTTATCATATAAACACGGGCGTTTTGTTTAATATTTCTCGATATAAACACACGCAGGCCTAATATTCAAGATTTTCATTGGTTACATAACGGGTAAGAAAAAATTTCATTGGCTTTAGATAAAGCATAATAATCTCACATGCCACGTGACTCCGCAAATGTTTCCTAGCGACGAGGACCGTCGGACGATGGCGAATATGTAAACACGACAGGATACGTTATGTTGTTGATTTAAATTTTGTAATATATGGGTCTACATATACTACGTAGTTATGAAATACGTTTATAAATTTGCATAATAGACACAGATATTTCAAGTCCGAACTAATGATGTTTTATTTGTCATTATCTTTTGTGGCGCATTGATCAGAACTCTTTGGAAGTAATGCGTCCCAGCGACAAAAACGAAAGCCGCAAAATGGTGCATTCAAACGGGTTTATTGGAAAAGTTGCCAACATATCAATTTATATGATAAATACAGGATCCGAAACGAGGTCCCATTTCATAACACTGTTAGTAACTGCATTGAAAATTATCGCATTACACTGGCTAAAGCTCATACAATGTCATAATTTTTGACTCGGTTGATAATAGTGATATGAAATGGGACCTCGTTTTGGATCCTCTATCTATTGTGTAAATTGATCACGTTTTGATGTCGAGTGCCCTGAATGATTCAGTTGTGTCGTATCAATTGTCACTTTGAGAGGGCAAGTGGGAAGCCCTAGCACAATGCATGGTCAGTGTATCGTTAGTTGGTATTCATACACATCAGCGGCATGTTGACCACAGCCGTCCACTGTCAGTGCCTCTAAAGAGGGAATTTTCGAAGAAGAATTATGATATTCACTTCTCTTTCCGACATCTAATCATATTAACAACATCACGTCTAATTGAGCCAGCACAGAACATGTAAATAAATGGATTAATTGCTGAATTTCCGTACTCCATTGTTAGACAAATCGTGACCAGCAATGTGTGAATTGGCTGAACAGGGATGTTGAACACATAATGTACGTAGAAATGGATGAGCTGAGGCCATGCTGTGACACAATAGACGACAATAACGATCACCAAAGCTCGAGTGTCGGTGGTAGATGTACGTTGTTGTATCTCTGTATCTTTGTCAATAACCTTGCTTCCTGGCCCTTTACGCAATATGCAGTACTTTGCTAGATGAAACCCTGAGATGAGGACGGTAGGGATAAGCTCGTAAAATGTTTCGTAAAAAAGTTGAAAGACACTTGAAAATGATGTACATATCTTTACGAGTTTGCCTTTGTATCGGAAAACGGCTGCTTTATAGCAGGTAGGGAGGAACGCTGCAGTTACTGCAACAAAGCTCCAGCACAGAACACAAAACCTGGCCACTAAACGTGGAGTGACAAGGCTCCGAGCTTTCAATGGAAACAACAACTGGTAAAACCTAAAAGAGAATATATAAGATTTAAAATACAGAAAAGATAACGCAACAATCAAGTACATGTGGAGAATTATGTTGCACATTTGATTTTTTACAAATTGCAGCATGCCAGGAGTGGCACTGCTCTTCATGCCATCCACCCCACCCACTCAACTGAATTTTCCCATTTGTAATGTAACTGGATCCTTAGACAAAATGGTAGAAATTATGTTATGACTAAATAATGGCATTTCAGAATACAGAAACTGGCTTCCCAAAGAGGGTTCTCATAATTTACCGGAAGGCCTCGAGTAGATGGAGTTGATACCCTCCCTAAGCCTCCTAAAATTAACACCATTGGAAAGGTTCTTGCAAATGCCCATGGATAACGGCCAGTTGAAGAGGATTAATAATATTAATTAGGTGAGCGTGGGAGAGCAAAGATCACAAAAAGACACTCCCCTACATGGGCCCTCGCCCGTATACATAAACCTAGTAAAGATAGGATATTTGCTGAGTTGGCTGATCTCTCAGCAAGATCCAATGACTCTAAGTGCAAGCTGGCTCGGCAAGGAGCTTACCTTATCATTGAAAAGAGCACCAGGTGAAGAGTACTCGTGTCATATCCCCAACATACTATAAATATGAGAACGCTGCATAACCACTCTGGCCCATTTAATCTGTGAAGTCCAAAAATGGTCAACATGGTTGCACCAAAACATGTCAGAAGATCGCTGCACGCCAGAGATAGGATTAGTGTAAAGGTCGGTGATCGATATCGTTTGTATTTAATCAAGTATGCAATAAGAAGACTGTTCGAGGCCATGCCAATACAATACACCATTAGAGTTACTGCCTTAATTGGATGCACAGGTAGAACTTCCAGCTGTTGCATATACTGGACATAGCTTTGATAGCGAGGAGCGTACGTGGTTGTCCTCTGTTCTGTAGTAAGCAGGCCAATGGTCGAGTTCCGGTCAAATAGCCAGTCCCTAGTTGTGGCTAAGGACATGACTTCGTCACCGCGGTTGCCTATTGCAGCCATCTCTCGTATCTGCTGGTGTTGATAGTGTTATTGATACTAATATGACCGATTTAAATACACGAAGTTTAATTCCTTCTATCCAAGGTTTCATCAGGCATTTGCTGCTACAAAGAAAATGTTACAAGTAACAAGTGCATGTTATTTATAATTATGAATATCATTAAGTCCTTAGCAAGATTTCTCATCGAGAGAAGATCGTAAGTTTAGTAACAATTACAATCATGTTATTCCAGTGCATCAATTCTCGGGCAGCCATATAAAGCAAGAAGGCCGGTTAAAACTCTACAGTAACTCCTCTTGTGTCAACTTAACCCTTTAATGGTCAAACTGACCACAAAACATCTCTGCAGTGGTCTGGAGACATGGCTATTTGAAAGGGCAGGAGAAGAGTGTTTTTGAATATTTTCCACTGAAATGACTGGCTCGCTAACCGAGCCAGTCATTCCAGTGGTAAATATTAAAACATACTCTTCTCTCGCTCTGCAGATAGACACTGGCTAAGCAAAAACCGTTCTTTACCATTATCCCTTTGATGGTTAAGCCGGTGAAAAGAAATTCAGTGGGAAATTTACAAAATTATTTTTCTAAAATTAAAATATCTTGAAAAAATAATGACCATCAAAATGTTTAATTGATATATCAAGTAGTATTCTGAGGGCGTTGAGGCGCTGTTGACACAAGAGGGGTTAAATTTGCTAAATTGTGTTGCTTCGATATGCAACAACAATAGTTTTCAATCACATTTGTTTCAAAATATTCAAGATAGAAATCTACACGTATAACCTGTGTATAACGGACACATGACATTGAAAGACAAGTGGTGGTCGGTTAATAAAACCCATTGTCTACGGCATACAGATATATGTCTTAATGATTGTTGTTCATTGAGACAGGTAGGCTTATGATATTATGGCCAGAAGCAACACTAGCCTGTAAAATATTTCAAAATATTCATCAACTTTTATAGTTACCTTGAAATTAGGATTCTGAGAATTCATGGTCCAAAAAGTTAAATTCGATTCAAATATGCTTAAGCAGTGTGCGGGTGTTAGGTCTAGATGGACGGAGCATAGCTAGGACTGGATCGCTATTATTGTGGAATAAAACTATAACCATAACTTAATAATAGTTAATTGTTATTTAAAATTTATCATGGAACTCGGTGTGGCGGTTCACAAAAACAAATTGTTGAACACCATTTTTATAGAACCACCATGCTTTGGCTCCTAAATAGCTTTCGGCTCTCTCGAAATGTTTTAAGATTGTTGCTATTACTTACCTTTATTTCGTTATAAGATGTCTTGCTAGAGAGAAGGGAATAAATGTTGGTTATTTGTAATGTAAATGCGCATTATGTGTATCATTATTTATGCTTAAATGGTCCCTGTTCTTTGATCGAGTTTTGATGTCTGTGCCAGCGATTATTTACTTGTATCTTATCAATTCTCCCTTTGTGACCACAGTGATTGTTGAATCCTAGCACAATGTCTAAAACATCGTTTGTTGATATTCACGCACTAGAAGATTTGTGAATATAGATTTAGTTATTTTGGTTCGCAAAGTAGCAAAACTCCACAATGACATAAATCTGCCATGTAAATATCTCCCCGCCTTCACCATTAACAGACATGATGGCAATGTTGTCAATGTGTCGATCATGAAATGTATTTTCTCTTGCCGGATCTCATCAGTGGTTCTTCGATTCTACAGCTACAAGTTAGGCTGGTCGATTAGTATTAGCGCTAGAGCAAAGTCTAGAACAGATAAGGCGAGTTGCATCATTATTGTTAGCATTCATGGAAACCTTGCCAGAGGAGCCAGAGGAACTGCTGACCCATTTGTTGGGACCAAAGTGAAGCCGTATATAAACTTTTACAAAAATATGGCTGACACATGGGTTATTTGACATATTTGAGACCTATCTTCTTCCTCTTCTTCTTCTTCTTCTTCTTCTTCTTCTTCTTCTTCTTCTTTGAAATCTCGCATTTGCAAAATCATGTCAAAGTTACACCGTAGCCTTAAGAATTGAAAAGGTTTTCATTTGTATTGTGTATATTTTTTATATTGTTTAACCAGTATTTTCATAACATTGATCACTTATGACTAGCATTATTGCATTTCATTATATTTGTCACTAAATACGAGAGGTTGTCGTAATTCCTTTAAGCGTTTTAGGATTTTTAATCAATTACACTCAGCGCTATTGGCTGACATAGTGTTTCTATAGGATACCAATACTAATCCTTCCGAGGAATCGATATGGCGGTTTATATGGAGAGGGGAAGCGATATTTTCTCATTTTAATACTAGTACTGCCGGCGTGGCTATACGTTTTCAAGCTAATCTTGATGTACATATTGTTTAGTCAATTACCATTGTACCCGAGAGGATTTTACATGCCACAGTCAAGATTCGTGATGATTTCTTTTATTTGATAAAGGTATATAATCCTACAGAATGCCATGATAAATTACAATGTATTGATAGATTAAAAACACTTATTTCTGCGCTAACGAATGCTTATCCGATACTGCTTGGTGGCGATTTGAACTGCACAACAGACCATGAAATAGATAGAACGTCCGCAGTCGAACCCCATCCCACCGCTGCCAGAAATCTTGACCTGCAGATGTTTTTAGGCATCCTTATCCTTTGCCAAAAGTATTTACTTGGACCAGGTCCGATAGTACTTCCTCCAGACTAGATAGGTTTTATATTTCTACACATTTTAAACAATTTGTAAGATCATACATAACAGTATTATGTAATGATTCCGATCACTCAGTTGTCAAGTTTTCAATGAAATTTAAAATATTGAAGCGAAATAGTGCATATTGGTGTCTGAACACGGCTGTGTTGAAGGAAAAATGACTATTGTAAATTAATAACCGATTTTTGGGGAAAGTGGCGGGAGAAACTAAGGGCATTTGACTGTATACAAGACTGGTGGGACATGGGTAAAAACACATTCACGCACACCAGCTGTCATATTAAAAAAGGAAAGAGTATGCTTGCAATCTGACATAGACCGCCAATCTGCAGAACTACCAAAGACTGACGATATATTAATTAAATTTAAACAAAAACAATCACTGTTAGCGACTCTTCTCAACCAACAAGCCAGAGGGGCCTGGCTGAGGTCTCGCTTTTAGCATGTTAATTAGTCTGATAGCCCGCCAATACAAACGTGGAACAAACAAGACAATTTCACACTTAACGCTGGCATATGGTACAACTGTTGATACAGATTCAGATATATTAACGTATGCTTCTGATTTCTATAGTAACCTGTATAACAAAAGGTCCGAGAATATGTCATTAGCTGATCTTCCGCAAGTGAGCGAAATCTCGAAAGGCGATCTAGAAAAAGCCATTGAGTTCTCAAAAGCCTCTGTTGCAGTTAATAAAATGAACAACAATAAATCGTCTGGTATTGATGGTTTGCCATCTGAGTTCTATAAAACATTTTGGGAAATCATTGGCAAAGATCTTTTTTAGTCTTTAATCAATCAATCATAGATATAAGACTCCCCACGTCGTGTAGTCATTACGTTATTGCCCAAGAAAGGGGACCTCGGCCGTCAAAAATAATTGGAAGCCCGTTTCCCTTTTGTGCGTGGATTAAAAAATCTTTTCGAAAGTCCTCTGCAAACGTATAAGTAAAATTCTACCAGAAATAATTCACGAGAATCAGACCTATTGTATTCAAGGGCGGAAGATCGCTAATAATATCAGGTTAATCACATATATTGTCGAATATTCAAATTCCCTATCATTACCCCTAGACGTAATGTCATTTGACCAAGAAAAAGCGCTTGACCGTGTGAACCATGTTTATACTAGATACTCTGGATGATTTTGGTTTTGGAGAATATTTTTTACGGTGCATTCAAACACTTTATAATGAAACTCAACGTTTATTAAAAATCAACAATGCATTGTCTATCCCATTTCTTTCAAACGTGGTATTAGACAAGGCTGTTCATTATTTGGTGCCCTGTATGCTATTTCCATAGAGCCACTGTTGCAAAGCTACGCTCCAACAGGGGACTGGAGGGAGTAGCATTGCCTAATACCACGGATGAAAACGTTGCATGCTCATCCTATGCTGATGATGTAACAGCCTTTACTACCTCAAATGAAGATATTTGTACTCTACCGTATTGGATACACATATATGAAGCATCGTCCAATGCTAAAGTTAATTTGGGAAAGACGGACGGTCTATGGGTGGGTGTATGGAAGGGTCGAACTGAACAACTGTTAGGGATTAATTGGAATTGTGATGGTCTAAAAGTTCTTGGTGTGTACATAGGCAATTCTCTGACTTATTATAATAAGAACTGGGAAAATTTAGAAATGGCGGTTAACAATAAACTTGCCAATTGGTTATCGCTATCGAAAGCACTGTCACTTAGAGGCCGTATTATCGTAACGAATCTGCTTGCTGCTTCGAAACTTTGTCATTGGTTTGCTATTGTGGATCCATCTGGTAAACTAGTGAATTCCATTCAGAACGCCTAGTTAACTTCGTTTGGCAAGGAAAGCATTGGGTACCAAGAGAATTACTATCCCTGCCATTAGACAATGGCGGGCAAGGATTAGTGCATCTACAGTCTCGAATACGAGCTTTTCGCATTTCTTGTGTACTGTCTTTCCTTTGCTTAAATAACAATCATCCATGTTTTATGTTCACCAGCTGGTTCCTGAAACAGGAACATAATTTGAACTATGCTCGGCAGTTGTTCTTTATTCAACTTGATGTAAATACCCTTAATGATATACCTTGTTTTTATAGGTGCTTATTAAACTCTTGGTTTTTCCTCAAGGTTTCAAGGATATCACAAGCAGTTTGCAAAGCAGATGTTTTAAATGAAACACTTTTCCTCAAATCACTTGTCAAAAATGCCACAATGGGGCTCACTTTTTTCTATGATGATTTTATTAATTCAAGTGTCACAACCATTTGCGACAGTGTACATAATGATCAAAAGATAACTATTGATGCCATAGGTCCTAAAATCAGGCATCGATCTAAACGGCTCTTGAAGATAAGGCTAGATGCATTGTGGAACAGTCTTCCACACGAGTGGCCTTATGTGCTTAAACGCCCTGGCCATATTCCCCCCTCATTGTATGAAATTGAGTTGTCGTATACTCTTAAAGATGGTGTTTAGGGTGTCCATACATACCAATTGCAAGAGAGAGCTATATAAATTGTCATAATAGAAATATTATACAGCTAATTTAAGGAACTCTGTTAACAATAATTGGGACGATATTCTATCCTTGGATACATCATCGGTAGCTTCTTGCCGTTGCTTTTATGAAAACTCATGCACCAATTATGAAGGCGACCTATCATGGAAAATATTACATGGGCCGTTGAATACAGGAGTATTGCTTTACCGAGCGGGGTACCGTACTAATAATGATTGTGTAGTGTGTGTCGAAAAGGAAAACTCTGGAATATGTTCATAACGTGTTCTCGTCTTGGCCCATTACTTCTAGCCATTAAACAAATTGTTCTCCATTTCATGGAGATTGATGAGTACCATCCGGTTGATTATATACAAGGATTTCCATGTCCGCAATGTTCATCTAAATCCGAACGCAGAATTCGTTATCGTTTGGCTATTTGGGTAATTTCAACTCCCTAAATGGCGACGTATGTAACACGCCAACGTCTGATGGATGGGTGTGAACAGACGGATCCACTCAAGGATTGCATATCTAGAATTAGGTCACGGATTTACATTGAATTTCACTATAGCAAAGATGAAGGTTATTGAACGAATTTCGAGGCTTTTTGGGCCTTTAACAATCTCACGTGTACTGTGGAAAACAATGATCTTAAGTTTAATGGGTTTTTTCTAAAATAAATGACGATTGGTTCGGGTGTGCGATCGGCATTAGTACGACGTCGGGATGATGAATAGATATACTGTTTTAAAGGAGGGTTAGTTGCGTTTTTATGATGTTTTTTATGTGAAATTGCAAAAAATTGTTTTGATTTGTAAGTAAAGTACATGAAAAGTCTTCTTCTTCTTCTTCGTCGTCGTCGTCGTCGTCGTCGTCGTCGTCGTCGTCGTCGTCGTCACCTTCTTCTTATTCTTCTTCTTCTTCTTCTTCTTCGTCCTTTAAACGCAGATTCCACCTCTTGAAGGCGCACGTCATGAGATGACTATTGCTCCAACAATTATACTTGTGGAGGAAAGAAATATATTAGGTGTAGAGCGCACGGGTCTTCAGCAATCACGGAGTATATGAATAAAAGTTCTAGTCTCTGGATATACTTTCAATGTCACATGTAGGTAGGTTTTTCTGGCATGTAGGATGGCTAGGATCTAGCAGTGTCTGAATCAGTAGATCATTAGCTCCGGATTCTCAGCTGCTGCGTGATAAAGCAGACATGACATGGGCATACTGATTAGGATTACCATAGGATGTCTGGAGTTGCAAAGTACCAGGAAATGTTCGCACTTTGTATATAGCTTTCTTTGTCTCGTGAAGAGATGACACTGATGTTGTCCAGACAGATCATATCGTAGATACATTAAACTGATGTTCAGACATGTAGCGAAGAGAGCTGCGTTCTTGTGCTCGCAGCGACAGAGCAGTATGAGCTAAGTCCAAAGTTGCCACGTTTCTTCCAGCGAAGCTTTGCAGAGGGTGCTGCGATTAGTTCATGGGCAAATGGAAGACCGTACTTGCTAAGTATTTGCGAGAGCCATGCCAACCAGCTATTGTTGTCTAATGTCTTGCTAGATAGTTGATGCAAGACTAGGTCGGATTCTCTTCGCATCTGGTCTCTGATGATATTACAGAAGACGACTAGGGCTCGTCTGTGCATTTCCGCACCCACCGGTAGAACGCCGTGAAGAAACTTAAATAGCTGAGATGGCAGTATTTTCTGGTGAACTTTGAATTTGACGTGATACTTCCCTAGCAATACGTTACATTGGCAAGCATTCTTTCTCAGTGCTCATTCAGACTTCCCCATGCCATGTATGAGTCGCGGTAGGATATATATCACCCCGAGCTTGCGGGAAACTACAGTATTCAGTCCGTTTCTGCCATGGTCTCTTGTACCAAAAAGCATGTAAACTGATGTTAGATTCTAGACGCTCACGCTGGAGGTTTGGTGTCGAGCCTTGAATGACGCCGAGATGCGTAGCATTGTCGACTATGCTAAGCGTATGATTGTTGAAGTCGATATATGATTCGTGTATGTATGCGTTGCTGTTGTTATGAACAATGACGGTGGTTTTTGCCATGCCTATGGTGTAACTGTTCTTTGCAGCATAGATAGCAACAATAGAAACGATGGCTTGTGAATCAGGAGTACAGTATGATGCAAGCGCTGTAATATCATCAGCTGTGACAGGAACATGTATGTCACCGATATGTGCACCAAGTCCGGATTCCTCTGTCTGCAGTAAGAGACCGTTGCTAAAGATCCTGTATACTAGAATTGAGAAAGCCCTTCCTTGGCCCGTACTTTGTCGAATGGCTTTGAAAGATGATTGCTCCATTTTGCCTTTGCTGACAGACTTTTGCACCACTCGTCCATGATGCTCCACAGTGTAAGAGGAACGCCAAGTGTATCAAGCTTGATCATAAGAGCATCATGCTAAACTGCATCTAAGGCTTTTTCCCCGTCGGCAAGGTCATGATTGTTGTTCTTGTATTGTACAGTCGCTTCAGTCACCGGGAGAGATGTAAACAGATAGGTCACTCTTTCTGTGAACCTAGCTTGTAATTTGCTTTGCACCAGTTCGAAGAAAGATGTCGGTCTGGCCGACACAATACTCTCTAAACGTTTTCCCAACATAGAGCATACAATAATACCACGATAGCTGCCTGGTTTCTGCTTGGGCTTTGTCTTCTTTAAGATTGGAGTTAGGGTACCTTACTTGAAGAGTAGTAGGATGTATTTTGTTACAGAAAAGCTGTATACACATTACAAGAACTGGCATCAACTCCTCTAAGTTGTGGAGAATGTGCTCATCCATAAGAGTGCTCTGATCAGCCGCTTTTCTTCAATGGAGTTTACAAGCTGCATGCCTGATTTCTTACTCCGTGATTGGCGAGGGCACTGCATTCTCAGTGCCGCTAAGAGACCGAATAGCACTGATGCCATGTGCTGTTTGAAATTCATAGTCATCGCAAAATTCAGCATTAAATTGCGGTGTCATGAGGTGCATGACTTCTTCGTAGTGATTAGCGAAGGCTCCGGCAATGTACTCTGGGCGGAGTATACTGCATCTCGATACACTAATTTCTCAGTTACTCGCATTTAGTTTTCCTCTGTCTAGCTACCAACTTTGAGAAGAGGGAACTGTCAGTGGTCGATTGGATGGCTGCTTCAAACTGGTGCCTTTGGCGCGCATTGTCTTGTCTCTCCGGTTTGCGAATGTCATGTTCAAGTTTCCGCATTTTAAGGCGTAGAGGGTCATGCGCTTTTCTGCCATCCTTCTTCCATTGTAGATTTCCGCTACTCTAGACGGAGTACATCTGCCATTCCTGTTGCCATGAATTTTTTCTGTGGTACTGCAAAGCTTAACCTTTGACGTTGAGACTAATTGCCCTCTGCCTATTCAAGCTGTCCAAAATGGTTCCCTAAAGAAGATCACAAACGAGAATTAGATTTCAATGAAAACCTCCAAAAATATGTTTTTATCACATTTTATAAAATTAAAATAATTTAACAGATTTTCACTAACTTTATCACTGTTAAAATTTCACTTAAAGCCATGAATTTTGACGGTATGACAGCATCGCGTGAATCGTCGACCACGTGGATTCAACTTACGCAACACGTGTTTACAGAATAGACGAAACTGACGTCTAATACAGCTATATGAAGCTGGAAATCAACTCAGATCAAATTCTGATTTAACAAATACTAATGTTTCTCTTGCATCTCATTACTATAACGGTGTATGAATTATGTTATGAGCTTCACGGATCAACAACAAATTAGTATCCACGTGATGGCGTCATGCCAATCATTCGCGCGATGACGTTACTCCAAGGGGAAAATGAGGAAAATTACTTTTCTGTCAAAATTTCCCTGTTAGGAATTCGAAAATATCCTAATATTAGATTTTATTTAATCTAAATTATACAAATTAAAGCATCATTTGGGGCGCTTTGACACATATGATTTCTGTTTGTGTTCCCTTGAAATACTTCAAGTTCCCTAACATATTGAACCCAATATCAATGACGTCAAGAATGACGTAGATAAGTTCGCCACGAACTCTTAATGGATGGAGGACTAAACGTTGCTTTACGAATTGTAGCATATCTATGTATTTACTCTTTAACAAAGATGTTGTTGAATATTTTGAATCTAATTTAACTGGGCGCTGTTGCTGCCATATGCAGAGGGATCGACCGATCTCAGCACGGCGAAATGTGGGTGGAGCTTATCTAATGATGGGCGGGGCATCGCAAAAACTGGATTCCTACATTATGTTCAATATATTCAACAGTACATTTTATTTTTGTTTTCCAAACATGTTAGCGTATTTCCGAGCAGTACTCTAATATTAACATAGCGCATGCACCTGAATACAACAGCAACAGCTTTTGCTTAACTGAAGTTTCCTATGACGAATTATATAATACAAGGGATGAATACGCGTAGATAAAAAGCGTTTCAAGCCCTGGTAGATCCGTGCACATTCTAACCCAGGACCCACGCCGGGATACACGCTTCAAATCATCATCCGTTGATCTGTTACCACGCGGCATGAGATTGTTGTTGAAGAATTGCCAGCAGCGAAGCATTGAAAACACATTATCTATATAACATGCCTGTGATCTCGCGGACAAGGGCGGGAATACTTGCCACGCTTTGGCCTTTGACTGACGGATAACATTTAGACATCAATATCTCCGGTAGTAAACCCCATTGAGATTATACACAAATATGATTACTGTCCAGATGAGAGAAATAACACTTTCCTTCCACGCACCGCATCATTTCCCATAGGTGATGTGTGTGATTGCTGTATTCACCTGCTTATTGCCGTAATCTACATATCCACCTTTATACAACACAAATCAAGCAAAAACCCAAAATAAAGCGCGCTGTTGAATATTTTGGACTTAATTTGATTGGAAGCCATTGCTGCCTAAGGCAGCAATGGTTTCCAATAAAATTAAGTCCAAAATATTCAACAGAACATTTCTTAAATCGTCTTCAAAATTACCACCTACCGCCTAATATGTTTCTGTTTTTGCTCTGGAAATATATTACCGTGATTATGTGGTGGACTGTACATGCCCAAACTGTGGTCAGAATGATGACGTCACAGCTGTATGTAACATACACCTGCTTTTGGTAATTAATAGTTCTTATCTCTTTAACTAACGCACAAGCCGGCCAAAAACGGTTTCTGCAGTGGTCATGAGAAATAACCAATTACAGAGCAAGATAAGATTATTTTGGAAAATTTACCACAGGAATGACTGGCTCGATAACCGAGCCAGTGATTCCAGTGATAAATTTTCAGAAGTAGTCTTGTCTTAGTCTGCAAATGGACGTTTCCTTGTGAAAGTTGAAATTTTCTTGAACAAATTCGAGGATTAAAAGTTTAAAATGGATAATCGTACGACGCATTGTCTTAGAGAAGCAGCAGCAGCAGCGGATGTCCATAATAACCGGTACCGGTAAAAATTACTTGTTATAAGCGACCACCTTTCTTTTATGTGCGCTGTCAGCGGCCCATATGGTGTCCGTTATTAACGGCATTTACGGGATAAAGGGACGCTAATCTCGTCTCAGATGTTGTATTGTACCCATAGATTATGGTTAAAGATTCCATATAATTCATATTCTGTCACATTTCCTTATCTGTATCACAAGTATCTGCTTTGAAATATCGCGGAAATGTTGATCAGTGATCGCCACCATTTTGTCTCCTCAATGGATAGTGAGTGATGTGATGTAAGTTCCAATGCATTGCAATCTTTAATATGTAATTCTTTTCCCGTTGATATTTTGAAACTAATTTGACTGGAAGTTGTGGCAGCAACAACCTCCAGTCGAATTGGTTTCAAAATATTCAACAGCTTACATGTATGATTGCTTTTATACGAAATTGCCAAACTATAGCTGGCACCTCTACGACGAGCGTATATACCGGGACGGGCACGCTCGGTTTTTTCTGATTGGTTGAAAAGTAAATCATGACAGCCATCATAAGTTGTAGAAATGTACCAACGTTTAGCTACTAAAGCCTGACTATCAGATAATGATAAAAAAACCTTACCTACATAGTTTTTGAATAGCTATCGAGAGATGAGGTTAGTTATCCTTTAAACAATAGCTCAGACAGACAGGACGGATAATAAATAAGTTAATATGTTTCTAAACCACAAACAGAAACATGTTAATTAGTAGAATTGTGATTACGATGTAAGAAATTTCTACTGAATATTTTCAAACTAATTTGATTGGAAGACATTATTGCCATAGCCAGCATTGCCTCCCAATCCAATTATGTTCAAAATCTTCAACCGTATGGCTACCTTTTACATTTTAAGGTATTTCTGAGCTGTACTGTACAACGCGGAAGCTTTGGAGCACAGCGTGTACCAGTCCATCGTACGAACACACGCCCACTCACATAACTACCCGGTTCGATACGGTAACGGAGTGGGAGGGCGAGGATCGTTCGATAGGACGATGGTACCAGTCAAACTATTGCAAGAACTGGTGTAAATAAATTCAATTCAATTCAGTTTCATGTTCAATGTTAAAGTTGCGTATTCACACCAGAATGCTTGAAAAGAAAATTTTTTTAAATTGTTTCATTTAAAGGCTTATATTGTGTACCTAAATGCAATGAAACGAAATAAATCTTAGCATATGATGGTTTCATTCTGCATAAATTAATATAATCTTCAGTAGTGAAATTGAATTAGTGACTCGTCTCACTAAATCAATTTTAACAACCTTTAACAATTATATTAATTTATGCGTAATGAAATCATCATATACTAAGATTTATTTCATTTCATTACATTTAGGTACACAATTTAAGCCACTTTCATGCAATGTTATTTTCAAGCATTCTGGTGTGAATATGCACCTTTATCATTGAACATGAAACTGAATTGAATTGGAATTATTTACGCCAAGTGCTTTGAACAAAATATGTTGGGATTTATTTATTCCCCAGTTTGCTGTGGACAATATGTGTATATAATACAATTATTTACTTGAGTATTATATTATGATACATATGGGTATTGTACTAAAATGACATTGGTGTTTAAAGGCATGTGCTATTACATGGTTACATAATTATTGTGTTCTAGGCACAACGATCAATGGACCTTTCCAGTTTATCCACCCATCATATGACGTCATAACTAAGTGACATGTAGGATGGCGTCATAATCAATAACGTCATGAATGACGTAGAAAAGCTCGTCAAGAACGTGTAATCAATGATGGACTAAGCGTGGGCGGAGTTTAACTAGGGATGGGCGCGGGGCATAGCTAAAACGGTATTGCTCCATTGGTTTTGGTGCTGTAAGACTGCTGTTGCACAGGGCTGGTGTTCTTTTGACCGTCCGTCTCAGGGAAGAGATGTTTACAGGCACAGGAGGATATTTAACGACGAAATACACATTTATATTTAGTGATAAATACTCCCCTGAATACGCCGAGACCAAACAGACTGAGAGGTGCTGCTGCTATATGAAGCAACGCTTCCCAGTCAGTACATATGCTGTGTACTAGATTTTATGGGACCGATAGTGACAGGCGCTACTTTGACAATGACAAGGATGACGGGCTTGATGACGTTTACCACAGCAACGATACAGGCGAAAGGCGAGGACTGTCACACAACACCGCTATTGCTGTTATGTTACAGTCGGTCTGTCGGTCGGTCGCTCGGTTGGTGAATCGGTCGGTCGGTAGGTTGATCGGCTATTCGGTCAGTTGGTCGGTCGGTCGGTCGGTTGGTTGGTTGGTCTGACGTTCCGTCTAGCCATCTGGCAATCAGTTCATCCACCCATCTGTCGTATTCTATGTTAGATAACTAAATACGATGTTTCACTGGTTATTATATTTATTAATAACTATCTATTTCTAATTGCTACTAACTATGCTGGTTAATACATGAGACACGGAGTCCACTTTATATACTGCCACACCTACTGACGATTCGTACGCGACTGATATAAATCGGGTGTTTACGGTATAAGTCGGGTTTTCGTGAGCAGTAGTCTTGGACACCACACCATCTGTTCATCCGTCCAAACGTTCGTTAATCCATTCTCCTGCTCGCTCCGCTGCCTATCCCACCCACTCGGCCAGCCACCCGCATACTCACCCGTCTGGACATCCGGACCGCTCCCTCTCCATATCACCCGAGCCCACCCATCCACCCCATCTACCTGTCCGCCGGCCTGCCAGCCTGACCACACGCATGCAAGTACACACGCACGCACGCACGCACGCACGCACGCACGCACGCACGCACGCACGCACGCACTCAATCACTCACTCACTCACTCACTCACGCACGCACGCACGCACGCACGCACGCACGCACGCACGCACGCACGCACGCACGCACGCACGCACGCACGCACGCACATTCAGCCATCCATCCTTCCACAACATGTCCATGCCTTCATCCATTCAGCCACCCAGTGGCACCCACCACCGGCCCATCCCTTCATTCATTCAATCACCCGCCCAGCCACCAAGCCACCCGCCCACCATCTCTTTTCAAAAGGTTGATAAAAACCAATTCGAGCTATATAGTTGCTATATATGTGTTTTGCCAAACATAAGACAAATTTGACCGACCAACCGACAGACAGAGTTATTCTAGTTACGAGTCACGTCGAATTATTCTAAGATAAAAATATGCTGACATTCTAGAACTAAGACTTTACTCACCAGCTTACATGTATGCAGATTATGCAGACATGTCAAGTAACTGATTTCGGCATCAGTTTCTGTAATAAATGTTGACATTAATTATTGAAGAAGCCAAACTGATCTCCGCAAAATGACATAAACTGAATCCAAACATGGACACGAAGAGCAATTACTGCTTAAGTTATGTCGTCTTTAATCAGATTAGGGTGGTCGTTACTCGGCATTTTGGTAAATAATTGAAACATTTCCTTGATTGTTGAGAAGTTAGGAAGCCCTTTAGGGGAGCTCTGGTAATTCTTTATCTTAACAAAGCTCAGTCTTGAGGGAAATAGGCCTACTTCAATGCACAGCAATGTGACAGCATTGACTATGAAATTTAATTATGAGTTCCTAGACATCTCCGTCAAGAAGTGTTTTTATACAACATTCTTGCTATTTTGAAAGGGATTGGACGCTATTGTTGCCATAGGCAGCGATGCCATTCAATCAAATTGTTAGTCTCGCCGCAGTGTCACGATACTATTGGAATAAGCGCACTCGTCCGTGCGTTCGCCTGCGCGTACGTGTGCGCGTCTGTCTGTCTGTCTGTCTGTCTGTCTGTCTGTCTGTCTGTCTGTCTGTCTGTCTGTCTGTCTGTCTGTCTGTCTGTCTGTCTGTCTGTCTGTCTGTCTGTCTGTCTGTCTGTCTGTCTGTCTGTCTGTCTGTCTGTCTGTCTGTCTGTCTGGCTGGCTGGCTGGCTGTCTGTCCGTCCGTCTGTCTGGCCGTCCATCCATCCGTCCGTCCGTCCGTCCGCCCGCCCGCCCGCCCGCCCGCCCGCCCGCCCGCCCGCCCGCCCGCCTTCCCGCCTGCCCGCCTGCCCGCCTGCCTGCCTGCCTGCCTGTATACCTGCCTGCCTACCTGCCTACCTGCCTACCTGCCTGCCTGCCTGCCTTCTTGCCTGGCCATCCGTCCGTCATTTCGTCCGTCCACCCGCCCGCCCACCTGCCCACATGTCTGTCTGTTTGCCTACTTGCATGCATGACTGCCTGCAAGCCTGTCTGCCCGCCTACCTGCCGATCTGTTTTCATGCCTGCCCACCTGCCTGCCTTCCTGCATGGCTCTCCGTTCAGTGAAATAACTCAGCTCCTACTGAATGGAGCTTCGCCACACGTGTATAGGAATTTGGTTTTAGAGTCCCAGAGAACAGTGCCAATTTCGTCATCAAAAGGTTAAAAGGTAATGCTTACAATCATCGAAAAGATAACAATATGTGGGTGGATTGTTTCCCTTTGATTTCCAGAGAATTGATTTGATTCTGCCATCAAAGGAACAAAGGTCAAGTTCAACTAAATGAGTGGTATGTCTAGTACCACATTTGTGGAAAGGTAGTTTAGTAGTTGGCTGGCATGCAGTAGACTATAATATATCACATATTTAAAATTATTAATACAAATTGAAAGCCAGTTAAAAATTCCAGTCATATGCGTAGTTTAAACAAAGATAATAGTTAATATACTATATAGGGATCAATTTGTAGCTATGCACCGCCCATCTCTAGCTAATCTGTTGAATATTTCGAAACCAATTTGACTGGAGGCTGTTGCTGTATATGACAACAACAGTTTCCAGTCAAGTTAGTTTCAAAATATTCAACAGACTGTTTATTAAATTGTAAATTTATCAACGACCTATAATTCGTAGACTAGTGACGGACATTTCGATTTTCATGACGGAACTATAAGTCATTACGACTTTGGAGCTAATACCAGTATTACGCCAATACTGGTCCATGTTGGCGCTGTAATTATCCAATACCGACACAATAACATGCATTATCAGCAGAGCCAGATTAAGGGTCCTAGGTAGCCATGTTATAGTAAATGAATGGGCCCCTACTGGGGGTATCAGGCAGATGTTTTCCGGCTGAGTGTGGCGTAGTGCTCGGGTTGAACCCATACATTTTGAAATATAGATTCTCTCAGAAGTATCCTCCTGAATTTGATGAACCCATTTATTATTAATTCTGCTGTTCAGATGTTTCTGATTTTAGTTACATAATGTATCAGCAATGCGTAATCGTTATTGATTATCATGTTGGTGCCAATCCTGCTACTGGCTGAACGAAACAGGTATTCCAACAGCTTATTATGCAGGTTCTGGTTACGATGCGGATAGTAATTGCGTAAAGGATCGTGTCTTCAAATATAAGTGTCAATGGCATGGGGAGTGGGGGCATATCGTGACCCTCGTCTAACAGGTTCCATTCTCGTCACGTCAATATTCTTAGACAAACTTGGTCCTTTAAAAAGGAGCCGATAATCTATGATGTCATAACATATGAAAGATCGACGGCAAAAGTAGCAAACCACGGGATTACTAGATGCCATTTCACGTCCATTTCCATTTGCATCTTTGAAACCTGAATGTCCAGAATTTAAATTTGAAGGTAACTATACGGGTACGCTGTTTAATATTTTGAAAGTAATTAAATTTTATAAAATGAAAAGCGTTCGATGATGACGATGTACTGCATTATGCCGTTTTAAGTTTGTGCTCGAACGTGGCAAAACGTCAAATTGACGTTTATCCATTTATCATATGACTCCATAATCAACCACGTGACGTGTATGATAGCGTCATAATCAATAACGTCATGAATGATAAGTTCGTAACGAACGCTTATTTGATGATGGACTAAGCGTTGTTGTATGAATTGTATGTCTTTATTATTTAATAAACATGCTATTGAATATTTTGAAACTAATTTGACTTGGTGCTGTTGGTGCTATACGCAGTAGTTTTCTGGGAATTGATAGTCAGGGAGTTCATAGATCAATCGATCACAACACGGGCAGCAACAGCGCCTAGTCAACTTAATTTCAAAATATTCAACAGCTTACCTGTATAGGTTTTTGGAAATTGAGATTTAGGGTGTTGAGGTATCGATCGATCCCAGCACGGGCGGAGCGTCGGTGGAGCTTAACTATGGATGGGCGGAAAATAGCTAAAACTGGATTCCTCCATTGGACGAGGTCTCCAACGAGCCGTGGGATGTTTGGCACGAGATGTTCCAGGTGACTTCTTGGTTTTGAGCAGCGTGGTAAGAGAACCTAGGCCAACATCATCAATGGCGGGTGTGTTGCACTAAGGCAGAGTGTATTATATCTGAGATCGGTTGTGCAGATGAGTTGCAACCAGAACCATGCCAGAGTCCAGCATTCCCATTAAAAAACCCGCTGAGCATGTTGCCACTGACGGAAAGACCGACATTGTATGGCTGGAAAAGTGGGCAAATTGTAACAATGTTTAAAAGACTAAATCATCTACTGGGAACAAAGTCCCATGGATTCGATTTGAGTTATTTGTAAACTAATTGAGCCGAGATGACTTGATAAAGCATATACTCCTCCGCCTGTCAGATTGGGTTCTTGAGTGGATGCTTATGAGGCACCAAGCCCATGGAATGCATCGGCTCGCATACCACAAGTCCGCAATCATTGATGAAGGAGTGGATCGGGTAGTAGATTTCGGCTATTTATATTGTTATTGTAAGAAAATCTACCTTTTGGAGATTTGTAGGACTACGGTGTTGATGGTAATGCTCTGTGGTGGAATAAATTAGCACTTATGCTCAACAGAACAGCACTTATACTTGTTGAAGTTTCCAGTTGTGATCCGGTTCTTAGTGGCATGCTCCAAGTTAGTATATAGTTATGATGACCATCTGATACATTAACTGTATACCAAATGCTTTGGACAACACCATCAAACTGTTTCTAGGTGATATAAAACACTTCTCCTCGTTCAGCTCTCGGAAGGATCAAAACGAGATTCAAACACTTACATTACACAATAGGATACTAGCTGAGGATTTGATAATATTTTCAATATTCCTACCCTCGGCTCCCAGAGAGTGTTATGACCCTTTCTTTGATGTACCTCCCCCCCCTCCCGCCCCCACACTTAGATCTATAGTGAAGAATAATGTTCTTATTGGCAAGCAAAGAAACGATCTCAAAAATGAAGATTCCAAAGAAAATACAGAAATTGGAATGACTTTCTAAAATAGCACCTGCACAGTAAGAACACTCGTCGCTTTAGGAAGTGGTTACAATAGTTTGATTTCTTCCACCACCCACCCTCCGCATCATATACTGGTGTTTGTATGCATGTCAAGGAAACTGAAGAATGTTCTTCATCTCACCATTTACAAATTATTCGACAAATTGACAAACAAAACCTTGGTCGAAAAGATTTTATTTACGGGGCCCATTCGATATGGCGTCTCTTCTTTTACGAGAAGTGATTCCTCGCAGGACGTAATTAACGGCGTTTAAAGAAAACCGCCGAATAGATCCGTCAGTGATAACGTTATATGATTGGACGTTTTTGTGAAACGGTTCCCATTCGGTCTTCACTCATTCACACATCCTGTCATTCCGGGCCAATTTAGCGCAATCATTCACGGTACACTGCACACAATTTCAAGAACTTCGACAGCTATCAGTCCGCCACGTCGCGCAAGATCTTTAACAATTGTGTCAGCGGCTAGTGGTGAAAATTGCACCACGTTCTAGTAAATCACTGAATGCACCATTGTATAACTAGTGCAAAGCTTTCACCAAAGAGCTTTTACAATGTGCCGTGGCGAGGATACAGCCGAGTTGTATGCTTTAAGCCTTTGCTTTAATTTAACTGGTAAACGTAATTTTTTTAGAATGATGGAGTGAAAAGCGGTTGCTGTCAATAAAATCAAGCTGTATGCTCATATACAATTACGTTTAGCAGCAAGAGAGTTGATCTATTCGATTGATTTAATGCCGTGAAAGTTCAATCAGTAAACATTAAGTTGCTTTAACTTCACGACTCTGTAGTTAGAAGGTAATTGAACAATAGCGTATGAATTAATACAGGTGAGAAACACGAGGATGCAATCACTGAACCTACAAGAAACTTGGGAAACTTTGTGGCGATACATTTCTAGCTATGCTACGCCAATTTCTACCTAAACTCCGCCCACTTTTGCACACGTTTTGGAATGAATTTGAAACTGAAACACGGATTCCTAGAATTTAAAGTCAAACTAACTACACAGGTTAGATGGTGAATATTTTGAAACTAATTTGACTGCGCCAAGACATACAATTCAGACACTTACGCCGCATAATTGTCGATTTTCGTGACGAAGATGTGTCATTTAGATTGTGAAAGTCAGCTAACATGTGCCGTATTTAATTAGGACGTCAGATATTTGATTGATAGATTGAATCACTGTGTTCTTTTAGCGATCACAAGATATTTTGCTCAAGGTCCATGGACGACACGAGTCTATGACCAAAGAAAGGTAATTTGCACACATCTGTTACTAAGTCAATGGTAAATGTATGTAGGTAGTACCTAGTACTGATGTCGGGTTGACAAAATTACTACGCAGGCGCGCTTTTAACCCTTTAATACGCAAGCCGGCCAAAACAGGCTTCCGAATTGGTCTTTAGAAATATCAATTTCCATTATCTATGAGAAAATTTGAATTTTCTGCAACACATGTGATGATTAAAGGGTTAATCTGGTGTCCCACACGACCCTGGCCACCACCCTGTGCGCCAGGAAATGTCTGGAGCAGTTGATCATATTGCCGTGTCAATCAAAATTGACCATATGCAATAACTTCTTAATGACGTTTTAAATATTATGTTGTATATTTTGACAGCATACCTACATGGGTACCGGGAAATTGAGATACTGGATGGTACTTAGGCCCTCACGTGTCTGTCAACCGCGCCTCAAAGCGCTCAAAAGGCGACTTTTATTAATTAAGCCTTTAATTTGTGAAGCGTTTTCAAGCAAATTGACATTTTTAGCCAGTGAATGACCATTTGCTTGGCCAAGAGAAGACTGGTCTGTTGTAAGTTTATATTCTGGAATTTAGGAAAATCGTTTGTAAGAGGTGTTTTGACAGGTTTGACGATTAAGGGGTTGATGGTCAAGGAAATCTAAATTTTTGTTTACTCAGTATACATTGCAGGCTAAGAGAAGAGTATTTTTGAAAATTTACCACTGGAATGACTGGCTCGGTTACCGAGCCAGTCATTCCAGTGGTAAATTTTCAAAAATACTCTTCTTTAGCCTGCAAATAAACGGTTCTCAAAATAACTGCCGAGGAAATATTTGCCGGTTTTCGCATTATAAACCACAAGTTTACAGAAAAGGCGTTAAAGGTTCAATGTCTAAATAAATAAAAATAAATTTTAAAAATCACAATAAATAATCTCTCTTGTCACGAATAGGACCCGAAATAGCGTCTTCGCACCGTAAAATTAAACAAATTCCTTAGAGTGGGATTACCCTATTGATTCTCTGGACAATTGGGATAAGTTACTTATTTTTGGACCCCCAGGTGCCATGACCGTAAGAATTCCTAAATCCACCCGTGTATAGGTTTTTCATTTCTCAGCTGTTGCTTGGTAAATAGGACATAGGGCCTAAGGACATCCGCGGAGGAGCACATCACAACAGACACATCGTTGTTTTATACTAGTTGTTGCCTGAGCAGGTGGCGTCCTGCACATTGATGGCTTATCCCTATAAACCCCAAATTTGCTCAAGAAAATTTCAATTTTCTCATAGAAGATTTCAATTTGCAGACCAAGAGAAGATTATTTTTTTCAAAAAAGTAGTTCCAGTAATACAATTGTCAAAATTTTTTTTTCTCTAGGACTGCAAATTGACATTTCTCAATACCACTGCAGATGACGTTTTTGCCGGTTTGCATGTTAATGGCATAATACCCAAGTGGCTGTTTGAATTTCACACGGTAGGCCATAATATCCCAAGCATGCAAAGCTGGATATTGGAGAATTGTAGAATGCGATAGGATGATAGGATACTAAATAGTACGGTAGATGATGCAATTTGGTCATTGTTTGTTGTGCTCCGTAGTTCTGCCTTTACAACTGCGTTGTTTGAAAACTTTATCTGTCAGGCCACCCTTAGGATTGGTGAGGTGGCAGTGCGGAAAAGGACACACCCTGGTGGCTCTGGGAGGAATGTAAATCTACCATTCGTCGGGATTGGGGTCGACTGTCATCCCTAGAAATATATGTCGGGGGGGGGGCGGGGGGGGGGGGGGCGGTGAAGGACACATTGGTCCGCCGCCAGCAAATTTACATGCCCTCAGTGTGTGCCGCCTGAATGTCTGGAGTTAATATCAGCTGATATCTTACTTGAACGTGTGCTGGGATTTGGATGACAAAGGGCGCATGTGTCATACCAGGAAGTCTCATTTCCCAAGACGGCTATGTAATCTATTACATCCTTGATGATATTGAGGACTCAAAGTGTGAACGTGTGGCTTCTTCTAAGAGAGCAGTAACTAGGGCCTATTATCTTCCTAGACTATATAAATGAGCTGGCAGGTGTGGTTCTGAACAGCCAAGTTTGTCTATTTGGTGATGGTTCAATCTTGTACCGTGAAATATTGTCCTCCATCGATCCAATATCACATCAACAAGATTTAACAGCAGTAGAACACTGGGAAGTTAAGTGACTGATGGATTTAGCACCAAGGGGTTCTTCGCAATGATATTGACTCATGCCAAACTCCCTCTCATGGTTTACTACACCTTACATCGACAAAATCTAGAAGCCAGGAAGCCAGCAAGACTACATTTTCTCTGTTGTACACTACGTATTGCAAACACCAAAAGCAAATCCTACACCTACAAGGCATTATTCCGCCGAGAAAATTATGTTCTAGGCGTGTGGGACCCACACCATAAGGTATTGACAGTTGCGATAGAGAAAGTTCAGAATAGGGTTGCTAGATTCGTCACTAGAAGATGATATAATATCAACAGTGTCTCCGAGATGAAAACACATACTCAGCTGGAATCCTCTCCAACTGAGACGAAACGTGTGATGCATAGTGATGTTCTATAAGATTCAGTTTGACTTGGTGAACAGAAACATACCATTTATCATTAGGTCTAAACAACGAAAACTTCATAAACAGTCACCCAGAACCGTAGTAAGATGTAATGGCGCCATTAGCGAGCTGACAATATGGTACCCATCGTGTAACTCTGCATGAGATGCGGGCTCCAGATGTCCACCCCAGACGATTCTGAAATATAAATGCTCTTGGAGGGCATCTTCGGAGTAAAATACCATGATATGCAACGTCAAACCGATGTCAAACCATTCTACTTTTTATTTATGGAAATGCTAAAAATATCAAACAATCAGTCATAATTAGGTGATGGGGAGGTTAAGACATGGTTACTTGTGTCGCTGACACCACCTCTGCTGAATAGTTCCAGTGCCCAGTGGTATTACATCTTAGAGACGAGGTACTGTCAACAGTACTTCCTGTAGTAGACTACGTCCACGTCCTACTGGCACCTGTATTATGTATGATTAAATACCTTTAGTCATTGGAACGCCAACATAATATATATAATTGTGTATGCAATCAACTAGTAGTCATGCCACACTGACCGATTAGCTAGTTACAAACCACAATACATAGCGGACTGTGTCATTACGCAATGATTAACACACCAGTTAAATTATTTACTACACATAGAATCAGAGATTTCTAAAAATCTAAACATTTAATCTTCAAGCGCTGATATTTGTAATTGTAGTGTAGGAACTGTATTTATAAACACGTTACTAATGCATTTTAGATACAGTTTCTACATTACAATTACTCATATAATATTTACATCAATCCAATTATCTGCAAGATGCATACTTTCCTCGCCTTAAAATGACTAAATTTGTAAAAAAATTGTTATGGTTTTTTACTGTTTCAATTGCATTGCCTACCACCGTTGCGAATTTCTGTAACAGATGCCACTAAACATTTTTGACATTTTCGCAGCACCATCGCCTGACAGCTTTTTAATTTGCAAGCTAATGTTGACTGGACCAATATGTGTAAATATGTTGTCGCACATATATAACAGGTAAAGACCTGTACAATTTGCTTGATTAGGCTTTCAGCATCTCCGACAGTTTCAATATTTATCCTAGGATCTTTTCCATTTCTTACAAAACACGATGCACATCATCTGTTTGTTCTTTAAGTGGTGCCGCTGCTTGCCACTTGTAATCTTGTTGCATAATGGGCTTTCAAAGTAATAATCAGCACTGAAACACGGCTCTCCCATCTCGATGTTAATCGAGAAATGCATGTAAACTCTTTTAAACACCTCAAATTATATATTACCATCGGTGGGTGACAGTGACATCCCCCACCCCACCCACAAGATTCATAGTATGAGTTGCACATGGTACACATGCAGCCATTTCAATAAGGCGGCAAATGTGTGTTTGCTTGCCACATTGGTGCAATTTTTATACGCTTATCCTCTGCAATTCTTCTAATTGTGACCCATCTTATGCCAGTTTCTCGACAATCTTTGTAGACAGACCATATCATGTCTTTCACGTACAGGAACCTTTACTGCAAAATGTTCTTAATTGAACAGTGCCCATCTGTTACTATGACAGACCTGACAATTTTAGTAATCTGGTTACCTCAATAAATAACTCCTAAAATTACAGATGCCAATTTTGAGGTGTCCGTAGACATTTGGGAACACTGTGCCTATACACTCTTTTCACTCCCTGGGTTCGGAGCTGTATTCCACAGGGCACAACTAATGAGATTTGGTTGGGTCTGCGATCGTACCCTGAACAACCGCCTCTCTCGCCACCCCATCACTGCTGCCCTGCAGTTACCACCTCCAATTTATCGTGCTACATGGTAACAAGGAGCGCCTCAAATTTTTATTTTTCCATCAAAGCATTCGAGTTGGAACATGTTACCTGCTTACCTGTAATGCCCTGCCCACGCAACCTCAGTCGGCCCATTCAGCTGAGGGTGTACATGGAAATGTAATCAGGCAAGCTATGTTAAACTTTTAACTCTCTAATTTGTTCAAAAATATTTCAATTTTCCCATAGAAAATGTCCATTAACAGACCAAGCATTCCAGTGTTAAAATTTCAAAAATAGTCTTCGCTTGGTCTACAAATGGACCAAGACCACTGTAGAAGCAGTTTTTGGCTGATACGAGGGTTAAATGGTTAACTATTCTTCTTTCACTGCAACTGTTGTTTGTACTTTACACCTTTCTGTCTCTTTTACCTCAGGCTTGGGAGGACGTGTCGAGTAAATTGTTAAAGTTGAGGAAGATTGATTGATGGCTATTTTAACATTGTCATTAGCGGCAGATTGCATTAACATGTAGCTAAGCAGATCTGAAAATGTCCACCAATAAGCATAATGATAGTCTTTGGACTCAGTCGATCTTCATAGTCGCTCTATCAAATGCCTACTTGGCTGCGATATCGGCTTTATATAGCGAGATGAGGGAGGAAGGGGTGGGTGGGTAGTGGTAGAGGGAACACACCGAAAATATACATGCACGCTACAATAACGCCTCCCTGAACGTGGTTTCTCTTAATGCCTTTGGCCAGATATATTCGCTGAAAGTAAGTAACCAATGAAATTCGATAGATCCATAGTTAATATTCAATATTCATTATTTAATTTCCTGCGATACTTTTACGTTCTTTCGTCTATGGTAGACGATAGGATCCCTGTTGAGTCATTCTCTCAAAGCTCAATACCCACATCCCGCAATGCCATTTGGGATTCATTTCATTCTCATTCTCCAGACATTGATGTGGAATCCCGTAAAGACTCCTTCCTTCCTGCCCATTATAATTTCCCGCAGGGTGTCTTGCTAAAAGGAAGTGCCTGAACAATACCCATTACCTCAATGCATGATGTTCCCAAGAAATGTCACGAACCATTTAGCGCGTGAATGCCAGTATATCTATTTCAAGACAACAATACAAGACAGTTGTTGCATATTTTGAAATTAATTCGACTGGAACCTGCTGCTGCCATACTAGTAAATATCGTTTCAAATTATTCAACAGAATATTCCTTACATCATAAAATGTTTTTTTTTGTTTCTGTTTTTGTAAATGGCTAAATATCATCTCACGTTATACATTTTACATAATAATATCGTCTTTGTTATTGTGACACTCATAGCGTAGCTTAAAGGAAATCCCACCTTATCTTACACTCACCATTCAAGTGATAGAATTTGTCACCCATAATCGATCTCTGCCATCTTAGCCTTTTGTCATGCAGACAACGAAAGATATTCAGGATTTCGTAGCTAAATCTGAATAAATTTCTACATATTATGATGGCTGTCATGAATTACTTTTCAACCAATCAAAAAAACCTAGAGTGTCTGCCTCGGTATATACGCTCAGTCATAGCGGTGCCCGCTATAGTTCGGCAACGTGGTATAAAAGCAATCATACAGATAAGCCGTTGGGTATTTTGAAACTCATTTGACTGGAAGTTGTTGCTGCCATAGGCAGCAACAACTTCCAGACAAATTAGTTTCAGAATATTCAGTGGGATGAGTATTACGTAATAAAAGAATGTAATGCATTGGCACTTACATGACATCACACAGTATCGCTTGAGGAGACAAAATGGTGGCGTTCACTGTAAAACATTTACGCGATATTACAAAGCCGATAATTGTGATACAGATAAGGGAATGTGACAGGATATGAATCATATGAAATCTATAGCCCATAATCTATAGGTGCAATAGAACATTTGAGATGAGATTAGCATCCCTTTAAACTTTGGCTGAAACTCATGTTTAAGGATATCATTGGAAAACTTAGGATGTCTACATTCGGACTTGAATGTTGATCTCGTCGAAAGATATCCGTTTAGTTGATCAACAGAAAAAGACCCCATGCGCTTTGGTATCAAATCTTGCTGTTATCTCAAATTTGGTGATTTAACCTTAGGAAGTAATAAATAACCGGAAATATGCAACATAGCCTAAGGATTTATGTATACACAAAATTCATTTTGGCTCAAGAAATTTAATATTCAGTGACGTATATATGTGTCTACATGGATATTGAAGTTTGACACAAGTCGGTAATATCCGGATAGTACATATGATGTTTGTTGTTCAAACTCAAAGATAATCACTATCGGTATTATGTGATTAGCAAACTAAGCTTATGTTATCGAGACCGTGTATCGTCGTGCTGTCGTCTGTCCATTAACATTGTCTGTAAGGATCCTAGAGTTGTATGCTTCAAAACGGTAATACCGCTTGACCAATTTTTCCGGCAAGTATCTTGGACTTTCCTACAATAACCACGTATCAATCGAAAAGATTATTTCTCATTAACCTCTTATTCAACCAAACGAGGATGGAAGTACCCTAACGTTGCAACTTTCACGATATCTATTCCGCAATTTAATTAGTAAATTGCCTCAGCGGCCATCATTGATTTTCACAAACATCCAGGAAAAAAAATCTTAAAGAATACTCCTCATTGACAGCTGCAGCGAGCATTATCAAATGTGGATGAAAAGGACCCCAGGTTATGCGATAGACTTGTCAAACTCTGGGAAAATCTGATTGGTCAATCTGTTTGGCGATCATCTAATACGTTCTGTGAATTAAACCATTTAAAACACTGTTCTAGAAACTCGTAACTTGCAAATTTTATTCAAGCGTTGCTGATCATTCGATTTTTCTCAACTCTACGATATTGACCAGTCTCTGTTCAAATGCTGCTGTTTCAGGCGTGGGCTTTAGGCCGGGGAGTCTCCTATTATAGCTTTACTTCCCTAACGACACAGTGAAGCAACATGTTAACTACTATGGACAAAATGAATCGATAGGCTTTTCAATACTGACTACTAGTGGGGTCAACATATAAAAAACCACACACCATTACGCTCCACCAGCCACCCAAACGAGTTCTGGTACGGTTTCGTGTACTAAAAAACATACTAAAAGTCTACCAGAATCTAACAATTGGAATGTCATCACTTTCAAGATGGCGTCCAAGATGGCCGCCGGAACCATAAAATGTCCATGTTAATTAGTCATACTAGATTGATGATTTTGGTGTCCAGCCCCAGGATCATGGAGTCTAGCAAAGTATTAACCCTTTGAATCTTGAATTCCCAGAATCCTAATTTCAAGACAATTGTACAGGTACGTTGTTGAATATTTTGAAGCCAATTTGACATGAACATGTTGCTGCCATAGGCAGCAACAGCTCCCAGTCAAATTAGTTTCAAAATACTCAACACAATAATGATTAAATCGTAAAGGGAATGTGGACTTGGCCCATCGGGTTCAAATGGTTAAGACAAGGTAGAACGCCATGGGGTTATTAGATATCAAATATTATATACACTGTATATATGTTGGACAGAACAGTCCGTTTATCAACACATGTGTGTCAATTGTATATTCGATATCCCTGGCAGATTCTGAATCACGGTTTTCAGTCCACAGAAATTGATGGTGAGGGGGCGGCACTGATATTGTTGAGATTTTACCACATAAAATTGGATATCTCATTTCATCTTCACCGTTTCCTGACATTCCAGGCAAGGCAGTTAATGCACAGTCAAGTTCTTCAGTATCTTGCAGACTAGTATCTCTTACAGTAATGTTGCTTCCAATATTAACACCTTATGACAAAATTTTATCGAGAACATCACAATATTTCCTTTTTGTATGCCCATCAGCATGTCAAGAGAAGCATATTTTGGAAAATTTACTACTGGAATGGCTGGCTCCGTTACCGAACCAGTTATTCCTGTGATAAATTTTCAAACATAGTTTTCTCTTGGCCTGCAAATGGACATTTGTCAAGGCCACTGCAGAGGGCGGTTTTGGCCGGCTTCATCACGAAATGGTTAATACGTCCTGAGAGGGAAGAAGGGACGTCGCGGTATAGCGCAGTGTCTCTGATCTAGTTACATCAATACCAAAATGGTGCATGGATTCTACCTGGGATCGATAAACATGTCTCCCAATTTATTTCTAAAAGTGCTAGCCAATTCTGGAATAGAAATCGATATAATTGACTAATTGCAAAATTAGAAAACCAGAGTTTTGTAATAAGGTTACGATGGTACCGACCTTTGATCTTGTGCCATCTATGTCTCTGTACTACTTTCTCTCGGCAAGGCTAACCATGTATTCAAGTTAAAGGTGCATATTCACAGCAGAATGCTTGAAAAATTCTTTTTTTAAATTGTTTACATTTAGAGGCTTAGATTTTGTGCCTAGGTGTAATGAAACGAAATAAATCTTCACATATGAATGCTATGATGATTTAATTACGAATAAATTAATATAACCTTTTAAAGTTGAGAAACTGAATTAGAGACACGAGACCTTAATTCAACTTTATAACTAAAATGTTTTAATTTATATATACGGTATGAAATAATCATGTGTTAAGATTTATTTCGCTTCATAGTGAGATACACAATTTCAACCTTTAAAAGTATACTATTATAACAATTTTATTTTCAAGCGTTTTGGTGTGAATATGCACCTTTATGTTCCAGTATAATATCTTGGATTTTTTTATGAGCTAAAAACTAGAATATCAAGTAAGCTATTGAATAATATCGGGGACTAATTTGAGCGAAAGATAGGCCGACTTAACTTTAGTATACAGGCATATCCTTCCGTCAAATTAGTGTTAGCATATATTCATCAGAGAGCCTATTAAATTATAAATTTTCCTATGGGATCCTTTAGCATGGTAAAGAAGAGATTTGCATTTCTTAACGTTGGTTCCTGACTGTTCTCACATATTATATCAATATTATGTAAATATGGTCGAGCTCAAAGCATGACATAGTCGAACACCTCAATGCCCATGTAAGGTATGGAAATGTAGAGGTACATATATTTATTACATTTTATTTGAAATATTATTGCACTTCGAAAATAATAACAAACACTATTTTGGGAATAGCATGTTTTAAGTTTATAAATATGAAAACATATGATCTTGCATAACTTTGTAAATTACGACTTCGAATAAAATGGATTAATATGTGAACCACAAACTGATGATCTCCGGCTCACCACCTGAGGAGTACATCAGCGACCTTTGGTAATAAAGATCTAATTCAGCAAAGCACTTCGTATAAAATCATCTGATATTTGCTAATTAGGTAATAAAACTGGCGAGAAGCGCATGTAATCAGATTATATCTCACTTTTATTCATGGCTTAACAGATTTCTTACTCACATTTGCATAATCCTCACATTTCCTTTCAAAATTCCCAGACACACGAGAGAGAGAAATAAGATCATGCTAATATGTGAACATAATGAACCTTTCCACTGTGTCAATCCATCATATGACGTCATAATGAACTACCTAACGTATAGAATGACATCACAATCAATGGTGTCATCATGCCGTCAGGAATGACGCGGATAAGTACGTTCGCGAACGCATAGTTGAAGACGAACTATGCACTGTTGTACGAATTTTATGTTATGTTTTTACTATTTAATAAATATCCCGTTTAATAATTTGAAACTAATTTGACCGGGTGCTGTTGCTGCAACTAATTTTACCGGGCGCTGTTGCTGCCATAGGCAGCAACAGCACCCAGTTAAATTAGTTACAAAATATTCAACAATGTAGCTGTAAAGTTTTCAGGAAATTGATAGTTAGGGCATTCGGGGATCGCTCAATCCCAACACAGCGAAGTGTGGGTGGAGCTTAGTTGCTGATGGGCGGGGCATAGCTAAAACTGGAAAGGTCAATTTGACTGTCGGTTGTTATTACAGAACCCTTCATAAATAAACGTAACAAGTTTTCAAAACAAAATAAAACATACTGTTGAATATTTTGAACATAATTCGCATCCAATCCAATTAAAATCAAAATATTCAACAAAACGTTTCTTACATTGTGTTGAAAATGGTACTAACTAACATGTTTCTGTTTTTGTTTCGGAAACATGTTAACTTATTTAGGACCTGTACTGTATCTCTGTCAGGAAATCATACAATTGTCATTGCCACTATTACCAACGCCTAATTAAGTATATGTCTCTCGACCTAGGTCACCATGCCCACCGGTTTTTTTGGCGACGTATCACACGATATATCGATACATTACGATATTGTCTATGGGCGGAAACTCGAGCATCAGATATTGACTTATCTTAACAATTAGAACCAGAAAGACCAGATTCGAAAATTTATTCACAGTTTGAGAAATATGCTACTGAATATTTTGAAGCTAACTTAGTAGGGAATTATTGGTGACTATGGCTGAAACAGCTTTCAGTTAAATTAGTTTCAACATGTTCAATAGCTTGTATCGTTACCTTGCAATTAACATTTATGTGAATTCAGGGTTCAAATGGTTAAGGCTGGCGTGTGGAACATAAAGGTGTCTTTTAATAAATAATTTCAGTTCTAAAAGAAAGAATAATTGATAAAAGTCATGCATTAAGGTTTGCAATAGAACAATCCAGTTTTAGTCATGCCGCGCCCATCGCTAGCTATGTTCCACACACGTTTAGTCCGTGTTTTGATCGATCGATCACTCTCTGAATCTCAATTTCCGGAAAACTATACATGTAAGCTGATGCATTTTTCGAAACTAATTTGACTATGGCAAAATATTCAACAGAATGTTTATTAAATAGTAAAGACAAACAATTCGTACAACTTCTCGGACTATTAAGTGTTTGTGACAGAGTATATCGCGTTATTCATGACGTAATTGATTATGACGTCAGCCTACATGTGACGTAGTTGATTATGACTTCATGTGACTGACTGAGAAACTGGATCCATCATTTGCATGTTCCATTTCCGTATGCATTTTTCATCCAAGCATACCATCTGTATTAACATCAATCACAGGATACACACTCACTATCACGATCATAGAATAAATATATCAGGTGCAACACACTATAGTTGCTATTTAGGCAGCTTTGACAGAAATGTACAAAATCTGACAGAACGACCGACAGACAGAGAAACAGAACGACAAATCAACAGATAGATGGTCATGCCTAAATATACTAGTTACGATTTGGAATTAAAATGCCTCATCGTATGTATAAAAGGTTGCGTGTGGTTAATGCTAGTCGGTAAGGTGTTTCTTCTTCCCAGAGGTTAATGTGGATCCCAAGGCGCAACTAACTAGTCGTATCAGCAGACAATATGGAACTTTCCCGTTTATCCACCCATCATATGATGTCATAATCAACTATGTCACGTGTAGGCTGACGTCATAATCAATGACGTCATGAATGACGTAGATAGGTTCGTCACGAACACTTAATTGGTGACAAACTATGAATTGCATGATCTTACTATTTAATAAACATGCTGTTGAATATTTTGAAACTATTTTGATTGGGCGCTGTCGCCCCCATTCAATTTGGTTTCAAAATATTCAACATCTTAGCTGTATAGTTTTCTGGAGAGTGATAGTCATGAAGTTCAGGGATCGGTCGATCCCAATACGATTGAGGTGTGGGGCGTGCTTAGCTAGAGATGGGCGGGGCAAAGCTAAAATGGACTGATCCATTTAGTTTTCTGATACATAAGGTTAGGCATCTTACGCGATCGCATTGAAAACTATAGCAAAACCAATGCAAAGTCTAATAATTATGGCATGTCGGTATGTCCTATTAGTTTGATAATATCAGCAGAATATCGCGTGTGTAACACCCAGGGTTTTATAAACATATAACAATTATTATTGTGAGTGGTTCAAATGAAAAATTTGTCTTGTTAATTACAACACAGCAATTATCCATCGTAAGCTTATATTACAGTAAATCAACAAATACTTCCATAGACTAATTACATTTATGTGCCAGGGCTATAGTTTTTGTGGGGGTGCACTAGACTGTCTGGTTTCTAACCAACGTTCATTCATTACCGCACATTAAAACGACAGTTGGGATTCTGTTTATCAGGCCACGCCTAGACGGCGCCGTGTGAATTCTGTAAACCCTGGGCGACTCCGCTCTGACTCCAACCCCACCATGGAGACATTATATTTGGACATAGTTTATGTCATGTTGGCGTAAAATGTAATTTCTGACCAATATCTACATAGCGCTTACTCCAAACATCATTAGCTAACCTATGGCAGTATATTACACTCAGTTACAGCGTTTAATACACCATGTGTCGCCATATACACGCTCACATAATTGGAGAATATTTTGTATAAAATGACTCTAGATTGGACCGTACCAGTTTTAGCTATGCCGGCCCATTCCTAGTTAAGCTCCATCAATACTTCGGGCATATTGGGATCGATCGATCCCAGAGGCCATGACTAATAAGTTCCAAAAAACTATACAGACAATCTGTATGGCAGCAATAGCCAACAGTAAAATTAGTTTCAAAATATTCAACAGAATGTTTATTAAATAGTAAAGATATACAATTCATACAACCTGACGGAGCATTACGCATTTAAGACTGACTAAATCAAGTCATTCATGACGTAATAATTATGAAGCCATCGACTCATCCTACACGTCACATAGTTGATTATGACATTATATGACGGATGGATAAACTGGAAAGGTCCACATTCACATTTTCCAACTCTGGAGTGCTGCGTCCTAGTTATTAATGAGATCTTAATCTCGACACATAAACACAGCATCTTAGTATTTATCTTGTATTATAAAGGTGATGTTGCATAATTACAGACAGGGGCGGCGTGCAAGGCTAAAAGAAAGCAGTTCAGCTGATTTGTCAGTTACTCCAGACTGGTCACCTGTATGTCTGGTGTCACCAATGGTGGCGCATTTTGTTGTTTTTGGGCGGATTTGGATCAATCCTGTTAAACATGTTCATATCTGCAATTAGTATCTGCATTGCAAAAATACAGCTGAAAATATGAAAAGCATAAGTTATGAACTTTGAAAACTTTCGTAAGCATGGGACCAATGGTGATAGATATTAGTTCGGTAGTTCTGTCCACCAGCCGCACCACAACCCCTACACCCAATTTTAATTAATTTCTCTCAAAGGCCATCTCACCCATTTAAGACATAAATGTAGATCGACAGACAGTCGCCTGTAAAATAATCCTGTTTTGGGCAGTTTCTCCTGAAAAATAGTTGACTAAATTTAGAATATTTATATGTCAGGAAGATATACCGGACAGTTTCTTATTCAAAACGTGCATTGATAAATATATTTACAAACATGGTTTGCTTTGCAAAATATACTGGCAGTAAACCATGCTATTAAGAGAGTAAGGTTATTATTATTATTATTATTATTATTATTATTATTATTATTATTATTATTATTATTATTATTATTATTATTATTATTATTATTATTATTACAAGAGACATCGGTTCGTTTGCTCATTGTTTGTTGTTAGTTCGTTGTTTATTTGTTTTGGAAATGAATGATTTTTTAACAATAGCCATGGAAAAACATTATAGGGTCAAAATAATGCCAAGTCACTAGTTCACCGGTCCTAAATGTTGAATAGAAATTGTCTTTATTGCATCAACATGAAGGGATGAGAGTGAAAAAATAATAAGAATTGAATTAAGTTGCCCCAAACATCCAATCACGAACGTTGATGCATACTCGCATGTACAACGAAATTCCGAGCTAAAAACGTCATGAAATACATTTCACACACTCACTTAAAGTTATCCAACACCATTAACAGACAAATCCGTAAACACATGAAATCACTTTCTCACACTTCATTTGTTCGTTCCTTCGTTTATTTGTTGTTCATTTGTTCTTTCGCTCGTTCGATCGCTCATTCATTCATTCATTCATTCATTCATTCATTCATTCATTCATTCGTTTGTTCGTTCATTTGTTCGTTCATTCGTTCGTTCGTTCGTTTGTTCATTCATTTATCCATTCAATCATTTCTTCCTTTGTTTCGTCATTCAATCATTTGCAATTGTTTGTTTACTCAATTTCTTGTTCATTTGCTTATTTGTTCATGCATTCATTCGTTGATGTCTGCATTCCATCACCATGCTACTTTAATCTCCTGGTTTTCAAATATCTAATTCTAATTACTGCTGATTTTGGTTGAGCACATATCAGTCTACAAAATGATCACACAATATCGTTTCTGTAGTGTGCTTTGATGGTTTTGGTAACCCTCAGGATCTGATATTGCAAAGTACTTCACATAAAATCAAGCCTGATCTCGTAATACGCGATTACGGCACAGGATTTGATACTGGGTCTGTCCTTCTGAATGCTAGACAAGACTGAGCTACCGAGAGCTAAATCAAATCAATCTGGCTAGCTACATGTTTATGTACATTGCCACGAGAAACAGGTCCCTGGCGTAGTACCACATTGAGTGACGAATGCAATTATCTTGAGCTATAAAACATTCACATTCCTGAATGATAATTAGGGACAAGGCAGTGTTAACAAGCCAGATCGTCCTTTTAAATGAACTTGGAAACATTGTCTCACACCAGGGGCGATTAGGACTACTAACCTAGTTTCATGTCTAGCTTTAGCTAGCGTTGCACACAATGTCTCATGATATATCGAGAAAACAATGACATAATTATCCATGATTAATTGCTGGTTTTACTCAGGATTTATATTGTCTCTGTACTCTCCGTAATCGATCTGTAACATCAATCTTGAATTTCTGGTTTTGCAAAGTGGATAATTTCATTGTTACTGTTTGCGTCGTCTATTTCGAACCCATATTAGCTGTCATATTGTCGTGATCATTATCATTAAATGATGTTGACAATAATGATTGGAGTCATAGACAGAAACATGTTTCAATTTCATCATTTATTAAATGATAGCCTGTTTTTCAAGCGCGATCATAAAGTAAAACCATATAAGATATTTCACGTGGAACATTGCCAACACAATAGAGTGAGGATATGAGGCTTCTCATGGCTTAGTGCTACTTCTTATTATTCTCAAGACTTTATGCTGTGCTGTTATACATTAACCTCAGTCAATGGAGGAATCTAGTTTTAGCTATTCCCCGCCTATCTCTAGCTAAGCGCCAGCTACACGTTGTCCATTTTGGGATCGATTGATCCATTCACTCTCTAAATCTCAATTTTCATAAAACTATGCAGGTGAGCCGTTGAATATTTTGAAACTAATTTCACTGAATGTTGTTGCTGCATACAGACAAAATAGTTTCAAAATATTCAACAGAATGTTTATTAAATATTAAAGATATACAATTCGTAAAACTTGTCACACTAGGTTGTGACAGTCTATTTCGCCTTATTCATGATGTAATTGGTTATGATGTCAGCCGACATATGCCATAGTTGATTGTGACGTTATGTGATTGACTGGGAAACTGTATTTCTTAATTGCATCTTTCATCGATCTATTCAAGCATACCATATGTGACAACATCAATCACAGGATACACACTCACTATCACGATCATAGAATAAATAGATTTCTCCTGAAAAATAGTTGACTAAATTTAGAATATCTATATGTCAGGAAGATATATCCACAAGCATTGTGGCGGAGCCCATTATAAATGCCATCTCACAATCCGCAACCATATAGGTAACTCATATAGGCCTAGTGTGTTTGGTTGAATTCCACCAAACGATGTTTATAGAAATAGCAGAACGGAAAGATGGACAGAAAAGGAGATTGATGGAAGCGATTGCAGCATCCCTGATAGTTTCTTATTCAAAATGTGCATTGATATAGACATTTACAAACATGATTTGCTTTGCAAAATATACTGACTGTAAACTATCCTATTAAGAGAGTAAGGAAATCAAATATTATTATTATTATTATTATTATTATTATTATTATTACAAGAGACATCGTTCATTTGCTCATTGTATGTTGTTAGTTCGTTATTTGTTCGTTTTAGAAATAAATGATTTTTTTAGCAATGGCCAAGGAAAAACAATATAGGGTCAAAATAATGCCAAGTCACTAGTTCACCGGTCCTTTATGTTGAATAGAAATTGTCTTTATTGCATCCACATGAAGAGATGAGAGTTAAATAATAATAAAAAGAAGAATTGAATTAAGTTCCAAAACTTTGATATAGATGCTAACTTTCAACTGAAATATTTACGATTTGAAAGGACTAAATAACCATCAGTAGGGAAAAATATACAGCTCTAGGTTACTGATCACAAATAAGTGAGACCATTCATAGAAGTCCATGAGTAAACAGATTTAGGCCAGGATGTTACTGATTACGAAAGAACAAAAATAATTTCCCAAACCAGTTAGCGAAATCTTGTTAACTTGCTAAACGTAGACAGCTAACCTTCCAATCCGGAAAATATACAAAATATTTTCTAGTTAAGTTAATAAAATGATAATTAAATAATTCCAGAAATTTCCCATTTTTCCATTTTAACATTTTGCTATGTAATAATTGCATAGATAATATTTGTCCGTGATAAGTCTAAAAAATAAACTTTGTGCTTAAACAGTCTTTAATTTTTGTTGCCATCACTTTAATCAGTCCGAGATTGATTCACACATAATAAGCACAATCATTTGTGCATGCAATCATTTCCATAGCAACACTTTAACTCCAAACGAATCGAAACCTCTGTGCGGGAATTTCCCTCGATGTTAAAGAGACTTCTCTACATTTAGGCTTCTCTGAACCATGCCATTATGACATTCCACTGAATCTTCAAATCAATCATTATCTCCCGAACTCCCAAACCCACGAATCGTCCCTCCCATGCTACACTTGTCAAAACGTCATCTTCATTTCTCACTCAACCAGCAAATGACTGGTAAAAAGCATGTGTCAAATTTACAAACAAATCTTCATAACATTCAAAGGCTCCATAAGTGATGTTTACCAGTAGAAATTTCAAAACGAAATGGCATAATTCTTACCCTCGTGTTTTTGGTAAGAAACCTCCTGACCAATCACAAGCAAACAAGCTGCCCCAAACATCCAATCACAAAACGTTGATGCATACACGCCTATACAACGAAATTCTGAACACAAAATGTCACGAAATACATTTCACACTTAAAGTTATCCAACCACCAATAACAGACGGGATCTGTAAACACATGAAATCACTTTATCACAGATCATTTCTTCGTTCCTTCGTTCATTTGCTCACTCCTTTGTTCATTCATTAGTTCATGTGTTCGCTTGTTTGTTCGTTTGTTTGGTCATTCAACCATTCATTTGTAATTATTTGTTTGCTCAATTACTTGTTCATTTGTTTATTCATTCATTCATTCATACGTCGGTGTGCTCATTCCATCACCATGTTATTTTAAACTACCTGCTTTCAAATATCCCATTCTAAATACTACTTATTTTGGTTGAGCACATATCAGTCTACTAATGATCACACAATATCTGCTCTTTAGTGTGCTTTGATAGTTTTGGTAATCCTAAGGATCTGATATAGCAAAGTACTTCGCATGAAATAAAGCGAAATCTCGTGATGCGGCGATTAAACGAGCAGTAGAACAGTCATCAGCAGTAGAACAGTCGTCAGCGTATTAATTAGATGGTTTACATTATTTATGGCTTAATGACGCGCATTTCTCATTGTACAATCTGAAGCAAGGTAATCTGACAGAAATAAGTTTATGTGAAAGCTATTTGGAAATCTGCAGTTAAATTTGACTGAAACTCTGATCATACCGATGATAGCAACAATAGCAGCAACGGATAAATGATTAAAAATCAAATTACGAAATTAACTGACCATTTGGAGCATGATTCCTATCTATTGCCTTCAAGATAGAGTGGGTCTGTGGTAATATGAATCGTGATTTGAAGATGCTGATGTAATGCTTTACACTGTTAGCACCTATCTAACTATCAATCCTAGCATCACTTAATCCTTTAATTACTAATTTCTGTCAAAAATCTCAAAATATTTGCACAGTATTGCCCATTTGCAGGCCAAGTGAAAATATTTTTGAAAATTTACCACTGGAATGGCTGGCTTGGTCACTGAGCCGGTCATTCCGGTGGTTAATTCTCAAACATAGGCTTCTCTTAGCCTGCAAATTGACATTCCTCAAGACCACTGCAGAAGCCGAATTTGTCCAGTTTCATCATGAGGCAGTTTAACACAACACATGAAAACGTCATCAGCCCTGTGAGTTGACATTCACATACGTACACAGTAAATGTACCCCAACATGCCCACAGCCACCCATTTTCCATGTAACTATTGTGGATTATCCACCTAAACACTATCATCAATAGATTAATACATTTCTAGCTATAGTATTGAGCTGCATCGGTTTGGGTGTAACATCAGCTAACATGTGACGTATTTGATTATGCCATCAGGTATATGAGTCACATATTGGATTCCTCTATTATTGCCAGACTACTGCCACAGTTTCTTTATCTTATCATAGACTTAAACCAAAGTACAGACTTCTTCGAGATGTACAAATGTACAAATGATCCACTGGTGATAACATTATTTAAATCTTATGTCCGTCACGAAAATCTAAAAGTCCGTCACGAACGTGTCTTTGATGAATTTACAATGTAATACACATTCTGTAGAATATATAATAAATAATTCATGGAACGGGTTCTGTTAATGATTTGCTGGTGATACAAGGTGGATTATGTACTGCTATATACCAACACCATTCCAACAACTCCCTAGATGCTTTCAAATCTTGGAACATCCTTTATACTAATAGATCGTAAAAAAGCATTCACTCCGATTGAGTACTATTACTGATGGTATAGCTATAAGTGGCACAAACCAGAGCATCTCATTGCTAAGTCAATGGTTTTGGATGTGGTCATGTTAGTGCGTAATGTAATGATTTATTGCTGTAGACTATTGGACAGAATAAGAGCTGTTCACCAGTTCATCTTTTAATTTAATTCGAAAAAAAAAAAAATCACAACAGAGTAGTAAAGGTTAAATCCATCTACGACTATCATTATATGAGCCATCGCATTGTAATCATGTAAGACTAGTCCTTTGATATGCCACAGTACAGAGATCTATTTCTATGTTGGAATTGTTTCAAAACTTTGAAACATCAATTCCCAGAATCTCAATCTTAATACAATTATACACGTAAGTTGCTGAATATTTGAAAATAATTTATCTCGGGGTTTTTGACAGAAGCAACATTTCCCCGTTAAATTAGTTTCATCTCATTCAACACAATGTTTATTAAACTGTAGAATAATAATTCGTGATGAACTATTGTCACCTTTATGACGGACTTACAGAACTTTGATTGTGAGCTTATCTAACAAGTGTCATGATTGATTATGATATCTTTTGTATCCTAAATGACAGGTGTCCGGTATATAGACGTTGTACTATAACTGTTGATGTGGTGTAACTGGTGGTGGTTATTTTCACACAATCTGAATGAATCCTGTTTCTGCATGTTATGCTACAACAGTGGATGAATCCAGTTTTAGCTATGCACGCTCATCTCTAGCTAAGTACCGCCATGGCTCTCTCGCATCTGGATCGATCGAACTCCCTGAATCTTAATTTTCAGAAAACCATACAGCGAAGCTGTTGAATATTTTGAAACTAATTAGAATGAGTTGTGTCTGCCATAGCGCAGCCAAATTGGTTTCAAATTATTAAAAAACATCGGTATTAAGAACTAAAGACATACAATTCGTACAGATGACAGACTTTTACAAGTTTATGACAGACTTAACTGCTTCTTATTACGTGCACTGATTGTGATGTCAGCCTACATGTGACGTAATTGATTATGGCATCATGTACTTGAGTGATAGAGTCAACAATTTTCTGTCAGTTCTCTCAATGAGTTTCTCGTTTTCAAATTTACTTTCATTGAATATAGATTTCTCCGAATGTCAATGGAAATGGGCTCTGTTACAAAAAAAGATACTTCTCTTCCAAAATTGTGGAATTTCGTGAGAAACTGTCAGTATCAAATTGTAAATAAAATGTGATGTCACAAACTTCTTAGTGCTTTTGTTCTGGTTGCTTTCATGGTATGAAATAAGAGTGCAATTTTCCCAAAATTTGCTGAATTTATCCAATATATGCAGTGGTCTTGAAGATTTTATGCAGTTATAAAATTAAACCACACCAATGATAAACCATGTCCAAAATATTACTTCACCTCTGGTCGCACATCATAACGGCGTCGATGAATTTACAATTTAATAAACATTCTATGGAGTACTTTAACACTAAATTGACTGTAATTTCGCATCCAACTAATTGTACACATTTATATCCAAAAGCGCAAAACATCCTCTGAGAGCATCTAGATTAAAAAAAACCTGTGTGTGCGTGCTTATGCACGCATGTATCTTTGAGTTAGGCTGCACGATCCGAAACATCATTTGCAGTGATCATTTTGTCTTATTTTATACCCCCCTCCCACCCCACCCGGTTGCTTTAGGGAAACGTGATGCTTCATGTTAGTGACACAGCTCTAATATGACTAACGTCAATTTAAGTTAATGTTACCAGTTATTCTCCATCTCTCATCAGATCTTTATTGTCACATTACCTAATGACACCGTCTTCATTCAGGAGAGAGTGAGTGTCACTGGATCTAACTAGCCATCATTGCTGGAATTTGGGCTAAGGGATAAGGCAGTTAAAACCTCGTTTTATCCTAAACCGGGTAACAAATCACTAATTAACGCTGCCTACCCCAAAATGCTGGAAAATAAAACTGTGAAACTTTAAATTTATGTATACCTTCAGTGCCTTAAATTCTGCATCTCAGTGTAATGAAACATTTTTAAACATATAATGATTTCATAAGAGTTAAAACAGCCCACACACCCCTGACCCGGGTTTAACTTTTCGCAATATTTGTTACACGGTCTATGTTTTAAACAACTTTACACTGATTGGTTTAACTAATAACCCAGTTTATTACCAAGTTTTTACCTTGTTTAATATTTGACGTTATACTACAATCGTGATGTCGCTTTCACAAAATCAATTTAATTGTATATTACTTTGGAAAGATTTAATGTATTTTTGGTGAAATATTTCTCTTTTTAGAAAAGTATTTTAAGTTTGTCTAAATGAACTCTTAAATCAGATCTAGTTGAACCATATTATTGAATTCTACCCCTTGAGTCTGAAAAGAATTTGTCCGGTTATACCGAGCTTCAAACATATCATAAAAGATTAAAATGGATGTATGAGCACATATACTGGAATTCGAAGTTGATGATAAGATTTTAAAGTGCTTACACAGCCACTAGATTCTGCACTCTCATCTTACTTATTGTGATGCAGATTACGCTCACTTATGACAGCGTGTACGCAATTTTCCTGCACTTATAGCAATAAAGGGACCCATTTCTAAATGCATCCGTCACTTTTCTAGCTAAGCTCAACCAAATTCTGTATGCTTATTTGTCTCGATTTATACATCCTATGATAAATTCACCAAACACAATTCATAAACTTTTGTGATGTACCATTTCGACTTTAGTGACAGAATTAGGTTAACTCATTTTGTTTGTGACGTTAGTTATATTGAACTCGCCTTGGGCCGCAAAAGGTAGGTGGTCTTTAAAGCAGGTTTGTTGATCCTTCCAATATGAGTTTGATGAAAATGGTGACAATGCGTGAGATACATCTATCAGCAATCAGATTTTTGGCTTCAAAGTTATATTTGTTGTATGTTAATTATACTTTAACAGCACTATTCCTATAAGCCTCTAGGTCAAACAAGAATGGATATGATTTGAGAAAATGTATGCATGCTCAAACAAACTGCCGAGCGACAAATCAATTCAAAGTTGCTATCTAACTTGGGGTGGGGTAGGAGTGTGCACGGATGGGGGTGGTTAGGGGGGGGGGCGTGTTCAAATACAATTTCAGGCCAAAATATTCTAAGCTGAATGTAAATTTTTAACATAACTCGGGAATACAAGAAGAGAGAATGCCCAATTTCTTCACATCCAATCATATTGTGGTAGGTTATAGAGTGACATGTAGTTTCATGGGAAAAAGGCCAAATATCTAGGTCATGTGGTTACATCGGAATACACATTTTTAACCTTGAACTCTGGAATGCAAAACAATAGAATCTACAAATTTGACATATGCAATCATATTTTGGTAGAGAGAGAGAGAGAGAGAGAGAGAGAGAGAGAGAGAGAGAGAGAGAGAGAGAGAGAGAGAGAGAGAGAGAGAGAGAGATAGGGAGAGAGAGAGGGAGGGAGGGAGGGAGGGAGGGAGGGAGGGAGAGAGAGAGAGAGAGAGAGAGAGAGAGAGAGAGAGAGAGAGAGAGAGAGAGAGAGAGAGAGAGAGAGATGCAGGTTCAGACCAAAAAGTTCAAATAACTAAGTCACAGGGTCACTTGATGCATTGACAAAATAGAGAGTAAATGTGTGAGTCAGCACCTCCTCCAACTACAGTCTGGTTTGATATTGGGTTTCTCCTTCTGAATGCTAGACAATACTGGGCAGGTACATTCATTCACACATGAGCTGCCGAGAGCCAAATGAAATCAAGCTGGCTAACTACATGTTTATGTACATTGACAAGAGAAACAAGTCCCTGGCGTAGTACCACAGTGGGTGACGAATGCAATTATCTTGGGCTATAAAACATTTACATTCCTAAATGCTAATTAGGGACAAGGCAATGTAAACCAGCCAGACTGTGCCATAAACTGGACATGGAAAGGAAGCGCATCTCACACCCGGAGCAATTAGGTCTCCTAACTTATTTTCATGTCTGACGTTACCTGGCGTTGGGCACAATGTCTCGGGATATATAGGGAAATGAGTGACATAATTCTCTACGGTTAATTGCTGGTTTTACTCAGGTATTTATATTGTCTCTGTACTCTCCGTAATTGAGCTGTGACATCTATCTTGAATTTCTGGTTTTGCAAAGTGCCTAATTTCATTGTTATTGTTGGCGTCGTCTATTTCGAACCCATTAGCTGTCATAATGGCGTTGTTCATTATCATTAAATGATGTTGACATTAGTAATTGGAGTCATAGACAGAAACATGCTTCAATTTCATCATTTATTAAATGATAGCCTGTTTTTCAAGCAAAGTAACACTATATAAGACATTTCACCTGGACCATTGCCAACACCATAGAGTAAGGATACGAGGCTTCTCAGGGCTTAAGGCTAATTCTTATTATTTAATTCTTATTATTAGACGGTCTGCTGCTGCTGTTATAAGTTAACCTTTGCAAATGGAGGTATTCCACTTTAGCTATTCCCCACTGATCTCTAGCTAAGCTCCAACCACGCTTTGCCCGTTTTGGGATCGATCGATCCATGCACTCTCCAAATCTCAATTTTCGGAAAACTATGCAGGTGAGCTGTTGAATGTTTTGAAACTAATTTGACTGGATGCTGTTGCTGCATACAGCCAAATTAGGTTCAAAATATTCAACAGAATGTTTATTAAATATTAAAGATATACAATTCATACAACTTGTCTGACTAGGTTGTGACAGGCTATCTTGCCTTATTCATGATGTAATTGGCTATGATGTCAGCCGACATATGACGTAGTTGATTATGACGTTATGTGATTGACTGGGAAACTGTATTTCTCAATTGCATGTTCCATTTCCGAATGCATCTTTCATCGATCTATCCAAGCATACCATCTGTGGGAACATCAATCACAGGATACACACTCACACGATCCTATAGAATAAATAGATCAGGTGCAACGCACTATAGTTGCGATTTAGGAAGCTTTGACAAAAATGTTCAAAACCTGACAGAACGAAAGACAGACAGAGAAACAGAATGACCGATCTACAGATTGTCGAACATGCTTTAATATACTAGTTGCGATTTGGAATTGAAATGACTCATCGTATGTATAAAAGGTTGTGTCTGGTTAATGCTAGTCAGCAAGATGTTCCTTCGACCCAGAGGTGAATGTGGATCCCAAGGCGCAACTAACTAGTTGTATCAGCAGACCTTTCCAGTTTATCCATCCATCATATGACGTCATAATCAACTATGTGGAATGTAGGCTGATGCCATAATCAAGAGCATCATGAATGACATAGAAAAGTTCGTCACGAACACTTAATTGATGACGAACTAAACGTTGTTGTACGAATTCTATGATTTTACTATTTAAGGTTAGGAGCATTACACGATCGCAATGAAGACTATAGCAAAACCAATGCAAAGTCTAATAATTATGGCATATCGGTATGTATTATTAGTTTGATAATATCATCAGAATATTACATACATAGCACCCGGGATTTTATATATCAATTATTATTGTGAGTGGCTTAAATGAAACATTTGTCTGTTTATTGCAATCAAGCAATCATCTACCATAATCTTATATTACAGTAGGTCTACCAAATACTTCCCTAGATTAATTTAATTAAAGTTTGTGGAGGGGGGTGGTGGTGTGCACTAGACTGTCTGGTTTCTAACCAACGTTCGTTCATTCCCATACATCAAAACGACAATTGGGATTCTGTTTATCAGCCGCCACCTAGACAGTGGAGTGTGAATTCTGCAAACCATGGTCAACTGTACTCTGACTCCAAACTCACCATGGACAAATTATATTTGGACAGAGGTGACGGACTGGCAATTCAATCCGACCTGTCTGTCACGTCTGTCCAACATCTAGGTCAGTCTCAGAGCAGGTTCGGACTAAAGGAAAGCCTCCGTGCTTATTATGTCATGCGGGGTGTCGTAGTAAAATGTAATGTCTGATCAATATCTACATAGCGCCTACTCCAGACATGATTACCTAACCTATGGCAGTATATTACGCCGAATTACAATGTCCAATGCGCCATGTGTGGCAATATACAGGCTCACATAATTGGAGATTAAATTGCATAAAATGACTTTAGAATTGTGACGACACAGTTGCTTCCTAGTTATTAATGAGAATCTTAGTATTTATCTTGTATTATAAAGCTGATGGTGCATAATTACGGCAGGGGCGTTCTGCAAGGCTCAAGTTTCCGTGTTTTGAGTGCGTGCGTGCGTGCGCGCGCGCGCGTGTGTGTGTGTGTGTGCCTGCCTCCCTGGCTCGATGGGTGGTTCGTTGGTTGGGTGGGTGGGTGGGTGGCTGGACGTGCGTGCGAGCGTGCGTGAGGCCGGGCGTGAGGCCGGGCAAGTAGGCTGAGTACAGATGGGAACTAGACCGGATGGCATAGTTATGATAACCTCAAAATCTGATTTGAGGTTTAGCCAATAGTGGCCCATCACAAATAACAGCACTTTCATAAACTGTTGCGAGTTAACCATATGTACTTCCTCCACTCCAACCCCCACATCCCCACCACACCCTGATGGCGGAGTCCAATATCAATGCCATGTCACAATCCGCTGTCATATGGGTAACACTTATAGGCCTACCGGATTTGGTTGAATTCCACCAAGCGATTTCATAGGGATAGCAGAACGAAAAGATGGACAGAAGAGGGCGTTGATGGAGGCGATTGCAGCATTCCTGACAGTTTCTTATTAAAAAGTACAGTGATAAATATCTTTGCAAACATGGTTTGCTTTGTACAATCTACTGGCAATAAAACATCTTATTAAGAGGGTGAGGAAACCAAATGAAATCTTTTTTCGTTAATTCGTTCGTTCGTTCGTTCGTTTGAAATGGTTTATTTGTTCAATTGTTTGTCCATTTGTTTATTGGTTCATTCATTCACTTGTTGATGTTCTCTTTAGTGTGCTTTGATGGTTTTGGTAACCCTCAGGATCTGATATTGCAAAGTACTTCACATAAAATCAAGCCAGATCTCGTAATGCGGCGATTAAACGTGCAGCAGGACAGTCGTCGGCGTATTAATTAGATCAGTTACATTATTTATGGCTTAATGAAGGGCATTTATCATTGTGCAATTTGGAGCAAGGTAATCCGACAGAAATCAGTTTTTGCGAAAGCTATTTGGAAATCTGCAGTCCGATTTGACTGCCACTCCTTGATACCGTTAATAGCAACAATAGCAGCAGCAGATAACTGATTAAAATATCAGATTACGAATTTAGCTGAACATCTTGAGCATACATCCTAGCTAATGCCTTCAGGATGGAGTGGGTCCGAGGTAATATGAATAGTGACTATCAATCCTAACATCCCTGAACCCTTTATTGACAAAATTTTGTCAAAAATATCAAAAACATTTGCTTATTGAATGTCCATTTACATATCAAGTGAAGACTATTCACAAACCGGAATGACTGGCTCTGTTACCAAGCCAGTCATTCCAGTGGATAATTTTCAAATATAGTCTGCTCTTGGCCGGCAATCTACATTCCTCAAGACCACAGACGGATTTGTCCAGTTTCATCATGAAAGTGTTAAAACAACACACAAAAGCGCAATCAGCCCTGCGACTTGCCATTCACACGCGTGCACGGCAAATGTACCCACCCCGCCCACGTCCACCCATTTATTTCCATGTAACTATTGTTGAATATTCACCAAAACAGTATCATCAATAGATTAATACGTTTCTAGCGATAGTATGCCTCGCCCATTTCTAGTCAAGCTCCGCTTACTCTTCACACGTGCTGAAATAGATTTGAAACTTTGAAACCTGCACTCCCGGCATCTAAATTACAATGTAACAATACAGGTAAGCTGTTGAATATTAAAAAAATATGACTAGGTCTGTTGCTGCCTATATTCAGCAGAATGTTTATTAAATTGTAAATTCGTCAACGACATACAATTCGTACTCGTTAATGATGGTTTTTCTGATTTTCCAAACAGAGCTAGGCTTACATCATTTTGATTGCGACCTCAGCTAACATGTGGTGTAACATGATTATGACGTCGGTTACATGTGTGACAGATCGAATCACACTAATAATTGCCAGACTAATGCCACAGCTTCTTTGTCTTACGGTAGATTTATTGCAGAATAAAGCTTACTCTAGATGCACGTACAAATGATACACTGGTGATGAAGTTAATTAAATTTTATGCCCGTTTCGATGTAAAATTCACGTGACCTTGCTAAAGCCCCTGCTACTAATTCACGTGTAAAAAGGCACATGGTCTAATGCCTCACCAATGCCTCGCCATACTCGTCATTCAGTGATTCACTCTATCTTCCATTTCTTAGATTTCAAGGCTCACTAAGTCCTCATAAGCTGACACGACTGGAGCGATCCAATCTGTCACTTAAATATCTTACATTGAAATAAATTACGTCAATCGTTATCTGACGTCACAATCAAAATCAGATAGCTTCGTTATGAAAATCTAAAAGTCCGTCACGAAAGTGTACGAGTTATGTGTGTTTGGTGAATTTGCAATTTAATAAAGATCTGTTGAATATTTTATGAACCATTCATGGCACGTTCTCTGTTAACGATTTGATGATGATCCAATGTGAATTATGTACAGCTATATACCAACACCATTCCAACAACTCGCTAAGATGCTTTCAAATCTGAAAACTCCTTTATATCAATTGATCGCAAGATGGTTATTATTATTCATGGGGTGTAAGTGGCCTTCATGCGTGCTAGTGATGAAGCCATCCGCGTTGCCATGACATTCTACTGCATAGATTTGGCACAAAGCAGATCATCTCATTGCTAAGTCAATGGTTATAGCTGTGATCATGTTAGTGTGTAATGTAATGATTTATGGCTGTATACTAATGGACAGCAAAAGAGCTATTGTAAATCAAACACTTTAGCCTATTTCATTTTATGACTAACAGTTAACCCGTACTACACTGAGGTCACTATTCTACCTTTTAATGTGTCAATGAAGAAACCTGTATGCAATTTCAACAATTTTGGTGAACGATGTTCTTGTCTACGACAGCAACATCTTCCCCCAGATTTGTTGAAAAATTAACACCAGTTCATCTTTTAATTTATTTTGAAAATTCGCCGTTCTGACATCAGAGAGGTAAGGGTTAACTCCATCTAAAACTATCAGTGTATGAGCCATCACGTGGTAATCATGTGAAACTAGATCCTTGATATAACACTGTAGAGAGATCCATTTCTCTCTAAACTCCGCCAAATTCTTACACGCGCTGGACTCGATGTGAAACTTTGGAAATTTAATTCCCACCATCTCAATTTAAAGGTAACGATACACGTAAGCTTTTTAATTGTTAAAACTAACTTGACGGGGGGTGGGGTGGGGGAGGGGGGACGGGGTGCTATTGCTGCCAATGGTAGCAACAGCTCCCAGTTAAATTGGTTTCAAAATATTCACCAGAATGTTTAATTGTAGATTAATCATACAGTTTCGTGACAGACTATTGCAACTTCCATGACGGACTTACTGATTGACTAACTGATTGTGACGTCATCTAGCAATTGATGTAATTGATTATGACTTCAGATATTTGAGGGACAGATCTGATCCATCCGTATCTATGGTAAATATGTTCTTGAACGAAGTTCTCAACTGTGTTACAGAACGTATAGAATCACGAGATGTTGTCCCTAACTAATTGTGATTGTTTTGTCATGATTTCAGTGAATCATGTATCTGCATGTTACGCGGCAACTATTTTCAGTCAATTCTTTCAAAACAATCCTACTGCTTTAAATTTACATACATTAAATGGATTTCTTGGAATGTTAAAAAAAATGACCTCTATTACAACAAAAGTGATTCTCTTCCAACTTTGAGACCGTTAAAACAACTGTCATTACAAAATTGTATGTAAAATGTGACATCACAAAGTTCTTTGCGTTTTCGTGGCCTATGATCGATTGTATCCTGGTGTAGCTTAATACGTATAATAATGCTTATTTAAAAAGTATCGATTGGTCCAGATATTGTAGGATCTAGGAAAGATATGCTGAAGTAAAGATTAAGCACATGTGATAGAAATTAAATATATCGTATTATGCCGCATATAGATCACATAATCCACACATGGTGTGTCACGTGACATCGAAATGTGAGGACATCCGAATATGTATGATTACGGTATTCTGCTGCTGTGGTGGTAGAAACATCATATTGCGGCAATCAGTCTTTCTTCGCTTTTGACAATTATGTCCTATCCTCAGCCAAAATCTTTAGCTTCCTCGTGTCCATTCTTGATATGAGTGTACCGAGTACTGCTTTCTTAAGGTCTGCTCGCAGCACGCTTAACAGATTTATGCAATGATGTCCTATCCAGAACTGACCCTATACTTGCTGGCTCCATATAGAGCGAATTCCAAGGCGTGTGTGACTTATGACTTCCCTATCACATGGCCAAACATAGACCAACTTTGGTGGGCGTCATTTATGGATAGCGACAATGTATTACGCAACCTTGTATAGTGCGTGATTGAAAATTATGTTCTCTAGTCGTCGGTGTCCAGTGATGGTGCGTAGGTGTTTGCGGCGGCAGGCATCACGTTTGTCTAGAGCTAGCTCTGCCTTTGGGGCTGCCCAGCTGTTACAGTTATACAGCATCAAGGATACGCGGCTTGCATTGTATAAATGTAGTCTTTTTGTCAAGTGCATCTTGGATCTACGAATCCATAGCTTCCAGAAGGACTGAATGTTCCCCGTGACGCGCAGCGTACAGCAATGTCAACAGTACCGCACAGCATGGTGCCCAGGATTTTACTTTTCATTCATGGATCGCCATCACGAAGTGGATTATCATTTTCTATAGTTTCATGCTTTGTCGGTAGGTATATGTGGGTGAATTCTGTTTTGGATTCATTGATACAGAGACTAGATTTTTAGTTTGCTTACAGCTATTGGGAAATGTTCGTCAAGGGGTTTCTTTCCTCGTCTATGGAATCCGCATCCTCGGCATATTTCATCTCAGTAACTGAATAACCATCTTTATAACTTACCATGCAATTTAAACAGGTCAGTCATAAACTGTTGACTGATTTCATGAAATATCAACAGAAATTGGTCAAAATCCGCGGAATCCTAATGACGTGTGTTTTACGTTGCTAGCTCAATCCACATCGTGCTGAGTCGCTGATGATTCTCGTTGATTACAGGGTATAAAATAAGAATGGAGTGGTCAACCCAAAATGTGCCGTGTTCAACACAAATGTGCCGTGTTCAATCAAAAATGTGTCGTGCTCAACCCACAATGTGCCGTGTTCAATAAAAAATGTGTCGTGTTCAAACCAAAATGTGCCGTGTTCAACCCAAAATGTGCCATGTTCAATCAAAAATGTACCGTGTTCAATCCAAAATGTGCAGTGTTCAACTCAAAATGTGCCGTTTTCAACCCAAATTGTGTCGTGTTCAATCCACAATGTGCCAAGTTCAACCCAAAATGTGCCGTGTTCAATCTGAAATGTGGCATGTTCAATCCAAAGTGTGTCACGTTCAATCCAAAGTGTGCCGTGTTCAATCCAAAATGTGCCATGTTCAATCCAAAATGTGCCCTGTTCAATCCAAAGTGTGCCGTGTTCAACACAAAATGTGCCATGTTCAATCCAAAATGTGTCGTGTTCAATCCAAAATGTGTCGTGTTCAATCCAAAATGTGCCGTGTTCAATCCAAAATGTGCAGTGTTCAACCCACATGCCCTTTCGTATGTGTTGGGGGGGGGGCAGGGTGGGGGGTTGTTGACGGATGTTGGGGTGGTGGTGGTGTTGGTGGTGGTGGTGGTGGTGGTGGTGGTGGTGGTGGTGGTGGTGGTGGTGGTGGTGGTGGTGGTGGTGTGCGTGCGTGCGTGCGCGCGCGTGCGTGGGTGGGTGGGTGGGTGTGTGTGTGCGTGCGTGCATGCGTGTGTGTGACCCATGTACAGTGCCCATTTTTCCTATTTTATGCCCTAGTTGCGGTATTTTATGGAAACAGGATGCTTCATGGTAGCGACACAGCTATAATATAACTAACTAGCTCATATAGGATCACGCGAGATCTCGTAATTCAATGCGAAATATGGTGCTTTATTGTTACCTTACATAGCGGCACCATCTTCATTCAGCTTCCAGGAGAACGCAAGTTTCACTGGATACAACTAGTATTAATGAGTTTGTAAACAATTTGCGCATTTTTATCAAGAATCAAGCTTATCATAGAAGATTAAACTGATTTATGACCTCATATATTGTAATGCAATGATGATGAAGAGACATTGAATCGCTTACACAGCCACTGGTTTCTGCAATCACAACTCACGTGATGTGATGCAGCTTACACTCACACATGAGCGCGTGTGGTTAAAACAATAAAGGGATCCATTTCAGGCTATGCCCCTCCCTTTTCTAGCTAAGCTCAGTCTCACGTGTATGCTGAATTGAATCGAGTTTTACACCTATAACCCGGAATTCTCAGAATCACAATTTGAAGGTAATTTTTACAAGAAAGCCGTTGAAACTAATCATAGGCCTACTACCTATGGAAGCGACAGATACCAATAAAATTAGTTTTAAAATATTCAACATAATCTTTCTTAAATTGTAAATTCACCAAATACATACAATCCGTACATTTTGGTGACGGATTTTCTATTTGGTGATGAACGTACATAATTTTAGGTGCGACATCCGTTATATTAAATTGGTTGTTGGCCCCCAGCAGGTAGGTGGTCTTTAAAGAAGGTTTTGTTGATTCTTATCATATGAGTCTGATGACAATGGAAGAATCCAGTTTTAGCTATGCCCGCCCATCTTTAGCTAAGCTCCGCCCACACTTCGCCCGTGTTGGGGTCGATCGATCCATGAACTCCTTATCAATTTTCAGCAAACTATACAGGTAAGCTGTTGAATAATTTGAAACTAATTTGAATGGGTGCTGTTGCTGCCATGGCCGCAACAGCGCCAAGTGAAATTAGTTTCAAAATAATCAACAGTATGTTTATTAGTAAAGACATACACTTCGTATAACAATGCTTAGTCCGTTATCAAATATGCGCTTAGTTCGTGACTAATTTAGCAACGTCATTCAAGGCGTAATTGATTATATCGTCAGCCTACACGTCACGTAGTTCATTATGACGGCATGCGATTGATTGAGAAACTGGAATTCTCCGTTGTGACAACACCTGAGATACATCGCGAAGCGTTCGGATTTCTGGCTTCAATCTAATATTTCTTTAATGGTATATCTTACTCTATGAATACTATTTCTATAGGTCAATGGATACGCTTTGGGATAATTTATGCACGGTCGTCTAAACCACCGAGAGCCAAATCAATTCAAAGTTTCTATCTAATCTCCATATATACCTACCATCTGTTACATCCGTATAATGGACATTAAAGGTGCATAGTCACACAAAAATCGGTGAAAATAAAATTGTTTAATGTATGTACTTTTAGAGGCTTAATTTGTGTACCTCAATGAAGCGAAATAAATCTTAGCATATGATGATTTAATTCCGTACAAATTATTATAATGTTTTAAATTGCAAAGTTATACTAGGGACTTGTGTCTCTAATTCAATTTCACAACTTAGCAAATTATATTAATTTATACTGTAATGAGATCATCATATGGTAAGATTTATTTCGTTTTATTACATCTAGGGCCACACTTTAAGCCTGTAAAATTATCCAATTCTGACCATTTTCTCGCGCATCTTGCTGCGAATATGCGCCTTTAATCATCAACCTGCTATAGGTGATTTATTAGAGCAAAATAATAATGGATTATTCCGATCTGACCAAGCACACGGACCTTTCCAGCTTTAGCTATGCCCCGCCCTTCACTAGCTAAGCTCCACCCACACTTCCCCGTGTTGGGATTGATCGATCCCCAAATGCCCTGACTATGAATTGCCTGAAAACTATAATGTTAAACTGTTGAATATTTTGTAACTAATTTGACTGGGTGCTGTTGCTGCCAAATTAGTTTCAAAATATTCAACATGATATTTATTAAATAGTAAAGAAATACAATTCGTACAACAACGCATAGTCCGTCTTCAACAATGCGTTCGTGACGTACTTATCTATGTCATTCATGACGTCATAATGACGTCATTGATTGTGATGTCATTATATACGTCACATAGTTGATTATGACATCATATGAAGGGTGGGTACAGTGGAAAGGGTCCATTCCATTGACAAAGGACATCGTCTATATATCTTCAATGATTGACACATCGCAGTTTATCTTCTAGAAATAATTCGAGCTTAATGTCAAAGGGACACATATATAGGTCACATGGTCACTAAATGCATACATAAATACACATTTTTCTACTATAGGCCCGCAAATACAAGAAGGATAGAATGACAGCCCTAAAGGTGTGATTCAGTACCTCCTCTGAGTCTAGCTTAATATTGTGTCTGTACTTCCGAGCTCTAGATGCACTGGGCAGTTATATTGACTCGCATACGGGCTGCCGAGAGACAAATGAAATCAAGCTGGCTAGCTGCATGATTATGTACATTGCCAAGAGAAACAAGTCGCTGACGTAGTACCACAGTGGGTGACGAATACAATTATCTTTGGCTATAAAACATTAACATTCCTAAATGCTAATTAGGTACAAGGCAACGTAAGCCAGCCAGATTGTGCCATAAACTGGACATGGAAAGGAAGCACATCTCACACCCGAAGCAATTAGGTCTCCTAACCTATTTTCATGTCTAGCGTTAGCTGGCGTTGTGCGGTATATATATATAAATAGGGCAAGCAGTGACGTAATTATTTACGGTCAATTGCTGGGTTTACTCAGGTATTTAAACTGAGACTTCTCACGGCTTAATGCTACTTCTTATTATTCTCAAGATTGGCTGCTGCCGCCGCCGCTGCTGCTGTCGTTGTTGTCGTTGTTGTCGTTGTTGTCGTTGTTGTTGTTGTTGTTGTTGCTGTTGTTGTTGTTGTTGTTGTTGTTGTTGTTATTGTTGTTGTTCATGATGATGATGATGATGATGATGATGATGATGATGATGTTGTTGTACAATGTATAGAAATTTACAAATGTCTTTTTCATTGGAATCTTTAATAGTTAACCATCTCACGACAGACATTGTGCATATACATGATGTATTAGTCTACGACTCTCATACCTGACAATTGCCCAACATTGCTTGTAAATATTCTTAACCCTTTGAACCCGAAAGGTCAAATACGTAAAATTATTTTCAATTTAATGCATAAATTGTTGAATATTTTGAATATAATTTGGCTGGGAGCTGTTGCTGCCACAGGCAGCAACAGATTCCCGTCAAATTAGTTTCAAAATAGTCAACAGTTTTCCTGTATAGTTACCTTGAAATTGAGTTTCTGGAAATTCAGGGTTCAAAGGGTTAAATATTATGAGTGTATATAAAAATAGTTTTAATCTTTACCTACTCGAGTTTCTATTGACACTATAGGCGATAGGAGTGTACCGATCCTATATAATATTTATACATTTTATCATCTAATATAGTCTAACTGTCTACAATGTCCTTTCCGAACATATTTGAATATTTTAAAATCTAGATCCGATTGCTGCGATAGCTCTTCGCAGACAATTCACCTGTCCAGAGTATACATCTATCATCTGACGTCATATGACGTCATAATCAGCTAAGCGGCGTGTAAGATGACGTCATAATCATTACGTCATAAATGATTCTATTTGGCCAGTCTTTAACTCTTAATAATCCGACACGTTGTACGAATTGTATGCTTCTACTATTTAATAAACACGCTGTTGAATATTTTGAAACTGATTTGACTGGGCGCTGGGCGGGGTAAAGTTAAAAATTGAAAAGTCCATTATGTAAGGAATACATTTATATATTGAAATATTGATATTGTAACAAGGATGTGGATGTAGGGGCCTACTCGAGTACACGAAGAATTACATGTATATGTATTCATATTTTAGTACCTGCCAAAGCACTTGTTCTAGAACATTGTTGCTTGCACTTGACCACAACCCTGATGGCCACGCAGAGCAACATGAGCAAACATTAAATGCTATCCCAGCAGGCACATGACGTTGTTTCAACGTTGAACCCACGTTGAAATCACGTCATGACGTCATGTGCCTGCTGGGATAGTGTAGCTCGCGGGGTAGCGTCGGGACGTTCCGGTGTCTGGTGTCGGCTCGCAGCATCGCATGTACACGGCGAGTGATGACGCTGGCTAGCTTCCGGTCTCGGGGTTACGGATCCCGTGCGACACTGTCCTACGGGTAACAAAGATCGGCTCCTTAGGCCGGTGGAACTCAATCGTTCCGGTGGGGCCGTGCGACCATCGTCGCGAAGATTGAACGCAACAGTATCAGCCCATGAGTTTGTGTCACCGGTATGCCTGTCCATAGCAATTTCGTGATCTATGGACTTACAATATTTGATTGGTGACCTAACTAAAATAAATCTTTTACAATTATGTTATCTAAACAGACCGTCAAGTATGCTAGATAAAAATTGAGCCTGCGAAAATACAAAACATAGAGACAGCCTGATTAACTTTTAAACGCGGGCTCCCAGAGGTATCACACAGACTCGTAGGTCCGCAGAGGTATCCCCGCAAAGGAGGCTCCCACATACGAGATCACTAATTAACGTAACATAAGTTATTATGCCTCTAAGCTGAAAGGAAAGAAAATTATCTTTTATAGTGACGAAAAGCTATGTACCTCACACGGGCATTACTTCTGATGCTCTTTTTGGGTGAGAAGTAATAGCCTCGCGCGGGCCGTCGTCACTGAATCCTTGCGAGAGGCAAGTGCCTCGCGCGGGCCTCCGTCACAGGAAAATGCTGCCACCGCTTAAAGCGGGAGAAGAGTATTGGCCAAAAAGGGCCTACTCCAATATTCAACCAAAATGCTACAAAGAAAAGACCCTACCTAGTGAAATTATGACTATAATGTTGTGTGCTGTTTTACGTGAAGACGGGACGAGCGACTCCCGAGGGATTCCCACGTCACCGTCTTATGTATTTTTAAACATGCTGAATTAGTAGGTGCCGCTTTTATTTATGCGGGGCCTTCTTCTATGCCTAACCTAACATTTAGTTTTTAGAGACAAAAACTAGTTTAGGCCGCAAATGGCGGACGCCTTACCTAGCTTTTAGATACGGCTGTCATTGAGAGCGGATGTCATAGGACATCAACACTCAAGACAGCGCCCATACATGTTATTTCGCAAGACCTCCGAGCTTGGTGAGAATCTGGAGATATTGATCCATAACCACATAAAACGTCATAGGACAATGGTTACTTTTCTCAAAAGCAAGTTTTTAGGTAACTGATTTATCGATATGGTGGGGGTAAGAGAGACGAATACCCACCGTGAATGTCCTTCTCGTGAGGGCGTGGCAGATCCTAACATCTTGCCAAGACATTCTTAGAGAATTCTGTGGGGATGCGTATCTCGCCCGTCACCAGGTCCTATGGAGCTAACCTTTTAACCTGATGTTAGGTTTAATCGCAAGTTGCCCAGCTATGCACTACGGTGCGGGGGAGACTTCCTAGAAGATGAGAAAGAAATTAATAATTATAATGTTTTCGCAGTGCTTCCTACATTGGCAAGGATAACTAACTACTAAGTATCAGAAGATCCATGGGAAGTGTGGATGACACCACACCCTGGCCATCACCGCTCGGAAATCCCAATAGTTTCCCAGGGTCGGATCAGTCCATGGTGCGGATAGGGACATCCAAACAATTAAGAAGCCATAAGGCTTAGTGGAACACGAAGAGAGACAATAGCTTATAAATATGAGGCCCAATAGGTATGTTGGCCAATTTTACACAAGCTTGGTGGAGTGCAGGGCTAAATTATTGCAACTACCGGAAAAGAGGCGTAGGCTATGTGTCTCTTGACGAAGAAATTGTCACTAATCATATTAAACCTATCCTATTGGGCTAAATAGACAGGCTTTTAGTCGGTAGCATGCCGGGCTAAACAGAGTTATATCACGGATAGCGACCTCAGTGAAAAATTGTTGGTGGCGGGAGAAAGTGATGCATATATAAATGTTGCTGTATAGTGTTTCCTACGTGCACTGCAGTCCTACGTTTTCTACAAATAAACAAAACATGAACGGATGGCTGCTCGTCATATATAAAACTAACCAGTACAAGTAATACAATGTGAAATGATTAGAATAATACATATAGTACAGGTTGTTGGACCTATTACAATGCGGTTAGTAAAAACACCTTACAGTAAAATAACTATAAACAGATAAAGAAATTATAACTAGCGGTCCTAAGACCGTTACGGTTCCTTTTAGTCATCGGGACCGTTTACACAGATAAAGTATAATCATCAAAGGTGTAATTAACGGAATAATTAAAGATGTTAAGCATAGTTACTTGAATAGTCGGTAGCCATTCTTAAGGACGGGCTATCGTGTTACTGAAATTAATACGTCACTGTTAGCGTGACGTGAGTTGAAGCGTTGTCTGGTAACTGGAAAGTTCCCGCATGTTGGTTCCCGCAAACAGGATTCCCGCATGCAGTCCAGAACGGGAGCGGAGCGAACTCAGGACGGTAATCACAATGTAAGAATGTCTAGCGAACAGTCAGTAAGTTCTACAATAACATTACGGCTAGGAAGAAAGTTCCCGTACACCGATGGTACGGATGAGAGGTAAGAACAACCCGTTTATCAGCGGGGGGGGGGGGTGTGTGGGGGGGGGGTGAGGGGGGGGGGAAAGGGGGGGGGGGGTTTGTCGAATACGGATGAAGATCATAACTAAGCTTAGCGGTGCAGGGTACGTCAGTGAGCTCTTAAGACGTACCGGGCAAAGTTTACTTGCTGCAGTAAAAAAGTTTAAATAAACCTGCACGACATCAGTGCGGGCGCGGTTGAATAACCACTTTTTGGTGTGGCCGGCAGATCCGGCGAGTTATCCACCAAAGAACATCGCTGCCTCTGCATCTGTAGAATCACACATTCAGGCCGGGAAAGGCCTCACCGCAGGATTGTGTTCCGAGTTAGTTCTTAATTCAGTCGAGAACAATATTATCAAAAGTTTCCAAAAACGCTCCTGAACAAATGTTCGGGAGTTATAAAATTCTTTGTTTGGGTTGGGTGGCTGCCGCTAAGCTACTGGACAGATGCTGACCAAGACCGACGTGATCTATGTAATACTGTCTTGGCTGATCGTAGCTGCTTTTGCAGATTCAACCTGTTCGGCCCCTGGCCGAGGATGCTCTCGAACTCTGGATTCCATCTCCTTTTAAACTACTCGTGACGTCATAGGCGCAGGCCTCAAACACACATCGGCCAGGAAAGGTGTCAATCAGCGCGCAGCTAATAAGGACGGAGATGAATGTTCTAGAACATTCTAGAACTTGGGCGTACACGTGGTTATGACTAACACAACAGCTACTACAAGATACATCAATATCACGGGACTGAACCTATATTAGCCTATAGTCACGTGTTCTGATGTCGCTAAGAATTTGCTTAACCTGTGATGTTTATAGCTTAATATCTATATACAAATGTTTAATATACGCCTGTAGGTGTATTACAAATCATGCCGGTATGAGGCTATTGGGGACAGACATAATATTTACTTCAATCAATCGAGCATCCGACCGATCAACCGACCGACAGTCAGACAGGTATAGCCAGCCAGCCAGCCAGCCAGCCAGCCAGCTAGCCAATCAAGATTGATCTAGTAACACGAATTCAAAAATCTCTACGGTTTGGAATAAGTTTTCTTGAATAGTTATCTCTATACTAAAAGCGCATCTTGGATTGCCCATACTACCGTCTCTTTAGTGCGCCTTGGTCGTTTAGGTAATACTAAAGATCTGATATTGCAAAGTACTGTGCATAAAATCAAACCAGATCTCGCAATGTGGCGATTAAATTGGTTGTAGAAAATTTATTGCACCAGATGTGTTACATTATTTATTACTTAATTATTTCTTTGTACTACTGAATTAATCAAATTTGTCAGTTTATGCAGAAGCAAATCTAGAAACTCAGAATTTGACTGTAAGCCATTGATGCCTTATGTGTCAGCAACTTTCAATCAAATGGTTCTTAAATAATCATTCCGAATTTATCTTAACATCTACGGTATAAATATCACGATTACGCGCGTGTTTGCATATAGAAGGCCTCCAGAAATGCAGAAGACACTCTGATAGTATGTAAAATTTAGAATGCTTTCAGGGTAGTACCTGTATACCTGGAGGGTGGGTGTGTGAAGCTGGTGGTGGTGGTAGTGGTAGTGGTGGTGGTTGGGGTGAGTGGGTGAGTAGGGGTGGGTGTGTGGGTGTGTGGGTGTGTGTGTGGGGAAATCAAACTAATAGATACACAGAGAGGCAGGTTGACATGCCAAATACTGCCATATCAAATGCAGTGAATGCTATTATATAAGTCCCATGAGAATTTCCCTAGATCACAGCACAGATACCACGTCCATAAAACTATACTGTTCAAAATTCTGCTACATCCGTCAGTATTTCCATGCAATTGATAAGAACATAGTTGCATCATACAGGTGTAGAAGTATCAACATGTTAACACCATCCTTATACTAGTTGCCACTCGTAAATACAATCCTAATCCGATTGTGCACATTAAATATGCATGCATATAGTAACACAATATTCCACATCCGAGACAAAACTGCGCGGAATTGGAGACATTTTATATTGTATTGTCAGAACTACCGAGAGCCGACTCAATCAAGCAGACTAGTTGCATGTTTGCCTCCCTGAAGTCTGAAACGGCATACAAAACACCGACGCCACCCTCCCCCAACCCACCCACAATCATGCAGCTTTCTCAAGAAAGCAGATTCAGCTTTACTCTGTAACATCCCACCCTATCCCCATCTTCACCTCACGGACTGATCACTGGTCCTCGGATGCTAAGAAGTAGTGAAGGACGACTGCAATGAGCTTGAGTCATTAAACCCCGTACTTCTGCAAGTTAATCAGTGACAGGGGATTTAGCAATCGCACGCGGATTTTACATTAAAACTGACATAAAATTTAATTAAGCTCACCTTCGGGAGCATTATTTGAACATTTGCGAGTCTGGTCTAAAAGCAGGACTGGCTCACACACACACTGGTAACGAGTACACACAAGGTGCTGGTATCCGTAATAGTCTGGTAACGAGTGCATACAAGATGCTGATATCCGTATTAGTCTGGTAACGAGTGCATACAAGGTGCTGGTATCCGTAATAGTCTGGTAACGAGTGCATACAAGGTGCTGATATCCGTATTAGTCTGGTAACTAGTGCATACAAGGTGCTGGCCTCCGTATTAATCTGGTAACGAGTGCATACAAGGTGCTTGCCTCTGTATTAATCTGGTAACGAGTGCTTACAAGGTGCTGGCCTCCGTATTAGTCTGGTAACGAGTGCATACAAGGTGCTGGCATTCGTATTAGTCTGGTAACGAGTGCATACAAGGTGCTGCCTCCGTATTAGTCTGGTAACGAGTGCATACAAGGTGCTGCCTCCGTATTAGTCTTGTAACGAGTGCATACAAGGTGCTGGCATCCATATTATTCTGGTAACGAGTGCATACAAGGTGCTTGCCCCCGTATTAGTCTGGTAACGAGTGCATACAAGGTGCTGGCATCCGTATTAGTCTGGTAACGAGTGCATACAAGGTGCTTGCCTCTGTATTAATCTGGTAACGAGTGCATACAAGGTGCTGGCATTCGTATTAGTCTGGTAACGAGTGCATACAAGGTGCTGCCTCCGTATTAGTCTTGTAACGAGTGCATACAAGGTGCTGGCATCCATATTATTCTGGTAACGAGTGCATACAAGGTGCTTGCCTCCGTATTAGTCTGGTAACGAGTGCATACAAGGTGCTGGCATCCGTATTAGTCTGGTAACGAGTGCATACAAGGTATCCGTATTAGTCTGGTAACGAGTGCATACAAGGTGCTGGCATCCGTATTAATCTAGTAACGAGTGCATACAAGGTGCTGGCATACGTATTAGTTTGGTAACGAGTGCATACAAGGTGCTGGCATTCGTATTAGTCTGGTAACGAGTGCATTGAGTGCATACAAGGTGCCTGCCTCCGTATTAGTCTGGTAACGAGTCCATACAAGGTGCTGGCATCCGTATTAGTCTGGTAACGAATGCATACAAGGTGCTGGCCTCCGTATTAGTCTGGTAACGAGTGCATACAAGGTGCTGGCCTCAGTATTAGTCTGGTAACGAGTGCATACAAGATGATGGCCTCAGTATTAGTCTGGTAACGAGTGCATACAAGGTGCTGGCCTCCGTATTAGTCTGGTAACGAGTGCATACAAGGTGCTGACCTCAGTATTAGTCTGGTAACGAGTGCATACAAGGTGCTGGCCGCAGTATTAGTCTGGTAACGAGTGCATACAAGGTGCTGGCCTCCGTATTAGTCTGGTAACGAGTGCATACAAGGTGCTGGCCTCAGTATTAGTCTGGTAACGAGTACATACAAGGTGCTGGCCTCTGTATTAGTCTTGTAACGAGTGCATACAAGGTGCTGGCCTCAGTATTAGTCTGGTAACGAGTGCAGCTTGAAGTATATGTGCTATCATTTAACTCGTCACATATAAATGTTAAAACAACAATATAAATATCCAGTTAAATATTTGAAACTAATGCGTCGGGAAACTGTTGCTGTCATAGTGACCATCAGCTTCCAGGAAAATCAAAACTTACCGCGTCCACATTTCATAGATTTAAATAGATTCCAACACGCGTGCAAAGTTTGCGGAGCTTAGCTAGAAACAGGCGGGGCATAGCTAGAAATGGATATCCATGTTTTACAATGTTTTGTAAAAGGGCCAATAGTGGATTGCTCTTTACAATTCTAGCTTTTCACATCCCTTTGTACGACACAGTATGAGCCAAATCAACAGCGAACTATCTGGCTAAAACTGTAACACTACAATACCATATTAACTGTTTGCCTGCTGTATTTCTGCAGACTGCTTTTTCCAGGGAGGTTAACTCTGGGTATGATGAATATTTTGAGAACAATTTGACTGAAAGTCGGTGGTGGCTGAGCCACCAATAACTTTCAGTCAAATTGTTTTCAGATTATTCAGCAGGTCCAGAGATATTACCCATTGGAAATATGACGTGGTGTTTTACAGCGGTCAGACAGTTAATGAGACAATATCTGAAGGATGAAATAAACCTGCATAAACTGTTTCTAGTGGTTCAGTATTGTGATGTGAACATATATAGAGGCTCTGAAATGAGGTGCCATTTCATATCACTATTATCAACCAATTCGAAAATTATCACATTGCACATTGCTTTAGTGAGTGCAATGTGATAATTTTCGACGAGGCTGATAAAAGTGGTATGAAATGGGACCGAGTTCGAGATTAGGTTCATCATATACGCTGATATTTTGACAATATTTCCAATAAAGTAGCTCTCTGAAACCAGTTTGAATGCACAGTTTTGGGTAAAATGTAAACGTGGACGTGTAAATTGTATATTGGTTTCTCCTATTTTCAGCGTACGTTAAAAAAGGGGGCCAATTAAATAAGAGGTCATGCGTACGTATGCATGTATACGAGTAACACTAAATTGGCAATTGTATGTTGGTCACGTTGGCGCAAATGCGCAAACATATTTCATAATTATGAAGTATATATACATAATGTAAATCAACAGCGCAGGGTATCCCGTCGTGTTTACAAACTCGGCATCGTCGTCGCAGAGAACACGAATTCGTTTAGAATTCCCATCTGTATACATTGACCGAGAGTAGGTGAGCTAAAGGTGATATCTCGGTACGCTGTAACTGATTTCTTTGATGTTGTACCTATAATATGTTGGTGTTTGGATCATCAGTGTTGATAGCTATTGAGAATTTCATGTGACGATTGCTGTAGAAGGTGTTCTTTGGAATACAAACCCGGACAAATACGCACGCAGCCACCTATGAATCCTTCTACTCTATCCTTCTAAAGTTTGGTCGGTGCATAGTCCATCTGGCGTTTCAAAGCGACGGGAATATATCACCAGGACCTAGCCACCGTTTCCAGCCACACGTAATATTGCTTACCCACGCTGTCATTGAATTAAATACTATCACAAATACCGCTTATATAATAGGATTTCATTAAATAGACTCCTATGCGTAGTATATTTCATTGATGTATTGTAATGCGCATGTACCCCGCCCTGCTAATAGGTTCATTTAATGGACGAATCCAGTTTTAGCTATGCCCCGCCCATCTCTAGCCAAGCTCCACCCACGCTTTGCCCGTCTTGGGATTAATCCATCCCTGCACTCTGTGGATCTCAATTTCCAGAAAACTATGCAGGTGAGCTGTTGCATATTTGAAAACTAATTTGACTGGTCGCTATTGCAGCATGTTTTATTAAATAGTAAAGACATACAAGTCGTACACCAACGCTTAGTCAGTCAACAATTATGCGTTTGTAACGAACGTATCTACGTCATTCATGATGTAATTGATTATGATGTCAGCCTACACGTGACGTGGTTGATTATGACATCATATGATTGATGGATAAACTGGAATCCTCCATGTGCATTGATGTACTACTGTACCACCTTAACACTGCTTCCGCATCCTAGACAGGACATGGCAGACTATGGTATATCTTGCACTCACATCTGAGCTGGCGAGAGACAAATTACATCAAGCTAGCTAGCATGTTCATGATCATTGCCAAAATAATGAGACAGCTCGTTTGGCCAATCCATACTCGGCCCTCGTCGAATTACGCACTTTTCTGGATGTTTCTGGAGAAAGCAAATTGAATATTGTTTCATTACAGTATCTCCTACCACAGCATGTTTATGGGTGTTAAGAGGACATTACAGACAGAGCACAATGCCCATTGAAAGACTTAAAAGAAGAGACAGGAAAGACGTAGGAGGCGATGAATGCAATTATGCCAAGTCATTAAGCAGGATACGCTTGCATAATAATTAGTGCCAAGGGAGTATGGCGGCCGGGTCGACATGGCACTGTACTCACAATGCAGTGCATCCCACAACAGGGAATATCTTATCCATTAGCTTGTATCGCGTAACGGTGTGTTGTCCAACACAGGGACAGACAGTGACAGAGATTGAACAGATCTGATATGTCACTAATGTATATGACATCATAATGAATTACGTCACAATAACAATGCGCAATGAATGGCGTACCTAGCTCCATCAGGAACATCGAATAGACTGTCAAGTGGACGGATTGTATATTTTTACTATTTACTAAAGAGTATGTTGAGTATTTTAAAATTAATTTGACTGACCGCTGCTGCTGTCATCGGCAGCAACAAAAGTCAGTTAAATTAGTTTCAAAATATTCAACAGCTCACCTGTACAGTTACCTTGAGATTGGGATTCTGAAGCTTCAGGATTCGATCGATCCCAGCACGGGTAAAGTGGGGGCGGGGGCATAGCGGGAAATGGGCGGGCCATAGCTAGAACTTGAGCCCTTTATTACTATTGTAGTAATTTAAATCCTTCATACTCCAGATGATCTGGAAAACGGAATAACAACACCACCCACCCACCCTTCTTGCTGCAATCAGAGCCTGCTTCAAGTCAGACCACAATCATACAGGTTCCGCGAAATTTTTGAGAGACAGCAAATTGAATATTATGTCTTAACATAGTCTGGCGCGTGCGTCAGTTTATGACTATTCATGGAAAATTTAGTTTGGAGCATAACATCTATTGAAAGCCATGGCCATAGCGTAACGAGGGACGCGATGGGAGAGAAATGCAATTATCTCTCGAGTCGTTAAACAGCGCATTTTATGTGCTAATTATTGACAAGGGATTATCACTTTTATGGCTAAATTTGTTCAAGAAAATTTAAACATGTGCTTATTAAATGTCCATTTGTAGGCCAAGAGTTGACTATTTTTGAAAATTTACCTCTGGAATTACTGGCTCGTTTACCGAGCCAGTCATTCCATTGGTAAATTTTCAAAATAGTCATCTCTTGGCCTGCAAATGGACATTCCTCAAGACCACTGCAGAGTCCGGATTTGGCCGGCTTCGCCATGCAACGGTTAAAGCAAGCAGTTTGGATTTGGCCAGAAACGGGATAGAATAATATACTGTCATGTGTTCTCGTGTCGGACAGTTAGATACCTGAATGCAAAATACCAAATAAAAAATAAATAAATGAACTTTAAGAGCTAATCTGTTTAATATTTTGAACCTAATTTAAGTGGAAGTTGTTGGTGACAATATCAGCAACAACGTCCCGTCCAATTAGGATAAAAATATGCAACAGCTTATCAGTATGAGCGTCGTAAAAGAGAGATGATCGAGTTCATGTACATGAAACTAGATTGTAGACTGGTGTTTACCTGGTATGATATTGAGTCACTAGAAGACAATTAATAAGTCAACCAACCTTGCAAAAGCGCTCTGCTCGTGAATAATAGTCGTTTTTTCGGTTTGTGTATTATATGACGTAATTAATCCGAAAACATCAGATTGTCACTAGTTTGTAGATTTAGCAACATGTTTTGAAACAGCTTCCCTTGTCTGGCTCCGGAATGAAGATTTAAAAGTCTGTCAAATGTACGAATTGTATATCTTTGATAAATTTTCTACTTAATACGCATACTCTTGGATCTTTTGAAATCTGACCATGGTAGCAGCAGCACCCACTTAAATCAGGTCTGCGTCGCACCCCTACACCCTCCCCCCCCCCACACACACCCACTCAACCCCGGCGCTTCGCTTTGGCAACATGGCGCACACGCCCTGCTGGTGCCTCGACGAAGAGTTGTCACTCTTCTCGGATGACGACGATACATCTGCCCCCCCCCCCGTGCCCTCCGCGACGGCGGGGCATCGTGTTTTCGTATGGAGGAGATGACCGTTGCCCGCTACATGCAATTGCTGGACACGTGTGACGTCAGGCGCTTCACTTCTAATGCCCTGCCAAGGGGTGGGGCGGGGTGGGGTGGGCGGTGGGGCGGTGGGCGTGGGGGGGGGGGGTGGGGGGTGTGGGGTGTGTGGGGGGGGAAGCTAATCGAGGGGCGTGGAGAAGGAAAGACTTCCCTCTTCTTCTGACTCAGATTTCTCAGAGTGTGTATTCATCCATGTTGAGGGTTGTAGAAGGGCAACCCGAACGCAAGTCAACAGTAGAAGAATAACAATATTTATTCTTCTTCTTGCCTTCATCTTTCTCATGACAATAATCTTAGACTGTTTTCCTTATTTGGTTCATGAAAGCTGTAGTGGTTATCAAATTGTCTATGTCTCCTCTGATCTTCTGTTCAAAAGATACTTCAATAGACCAGAAGCGTCACCTAGCCTCTTCATATCGCAGGCAGCGCTGCAAGAGATGTTCTGCTGTTTCTTCTGCCGGCTGACACTCACAAAGTGCAGAGTCTGTAATCTTGAGATGGTGAAGATGTGCATTGAGACGATTTTGACCAATCCTCAATCTGAAGATACATGTCTGATCCTCCATACTGAGGCTGTGTATTGCATCATTATGCTGCCTGCTGGTGGTTCCTGTGGCTTTTATGATATGCTTCAGTTCTTCAGAGTAAATTTCGTGGTTGAATTGTTCTTTATTTGACCCTTCCTTAGCCAGTTGATCAGCTTTGTCATTTCCTAATATGCCACAATGTGAGGGGATCCACTGTAAGTTGACATTGTGCGCCTTAGACAGTTGCGTAAGGTTTTCATGAATTAAATCTGTACTTTCCTTTCTACTCTCCAGCGCCTGGAGCACTGAGAGGGAGTCTGTCAGGAAGACAATATTTTCATTTCTGGTTTTTCGTTGTATCAGCTTTTGGCTAGCTAAGATCAGTGCCTGGATTTCTGCAATGTAATTGCTACAGTGCTTCCCTGTTGGCAAGCATGAGTCTGTTATATCTCCACATGGAAACCGAATGTGAACACCTGCCCCTCTATTTTTGACAGCATGGATAGCTGAACCATCTGTATAAACATGTATCCACTCTTCCTCACGGTAGTTTTCTGCAATATGACTTAATGCAAGAACTTTGTTCGTCACCTCTGCTTGATCTCCCTTGCATTCAATCGCTGGAATCGAGGGACAGATTAAAACTGTGTTTTCTATTTCAGAAGCTTTCCACGGTTCCCTCTCAGAGATATCAGTTATATTTCTACATCTGGGGAAGATGTCCGACTCTGTTTCTTTCAATTTTCTTTGAAGTTAATAAGAAATTATTCCTCTTCAGCCTTCCTCTAGACATTTGGTGAGTCAACATATGCATGGGATGGCGAGGCATCAATTTGAATTTCTCGTATTGAATCTCGGCCTTGATTTCTCGTCTCTGATGGAGTGGCTGGATATAGGTAAGTTCTTCCTTCGCTGCTATTGGAGTGGTCTTCATAGACCCTGTTATGATACGAAGAGCCTGATTTTGTACCCTATCCAATGTCTGAAGGGTGCTTGTAGCAGCTGTCATCCATGATGATGAGCCGTATTCGATGATGGGCCTAACTGATCCAGAGTAAACCTGTTTCAGAATTTTCATGTTAGCTCCCCATTTTGTTCCAGTGAGCTTCCGTATAACTGCCAGTCTTTGCTTGGTTATACCTTCAGGTTTTCTGATTTGCGCCTTCCAGGTTAGTCTTTTGTCTAATATCAGACCAAGATAAGTTGCTTCATCCTCAAAGTGCAGAACTGAGTCACCAAATCTCAGACTTGTCTTGTGTTCCTTTTTAGTGGATAGTGTGAATAGAGTTGCGACTGACTTCTCTTTGTTGATCTGGACAAACCATCTTGTAACCCCAGAATTGAGGTGATCAATTGCGAGTTGCATGCGGTAATTGGCTGTTGACACATACCCCTCGCCGCTCCACATCACAAGATCGTCAGCATACAATGCAGCTCTGACTCCCATTGGAAGGTTCTTCACCAGGTCATTGATGAATATTGTGAAGAGGGTCGTAGAGACTATACCACCCTGAGGTACACCATGTCGTAGCAGGACTTTCTTGCTGCTCGTCCCATTCAGCTGTACTGATGCATTTCGGTTGTGGAGATACTGGCATATCCAGCTGTACATTTTCCCAGAGATATCACTGGTCCTGAGCTTTTGGAGGAGTCCATGCTTCCATACTTTATCAAATGCCTTCTGCAGATCAACCCACACAGTGATGGTATGCATTTTCTGTTGGAACGCCTCCTCAATGGACTGTGTCAGATACGTTGTTTGATGCTCAGTAGATCTACACTTTCTGAAGCCATTTTGTTCATCCGCTAAGAGATTGTTGCTTTCAAGATGTCGAAAAAGTCTTTGGTTGAGGATTCTTTCCATGGCTTTGACAGTGCAACTAGTCAGACTGATAGGTCGATACCGTGCCGCTTTGGATTTATTCTTGCCTTTCTTCAGTACAGGGATCATGTTGGCCTCTCTCCAAGACTGGGGAACTTCGCCTGTGTACCAACTGTGGTAGAAATCTGCAAAAGCGTGTGCTTTCCAATAGTACCCAGATTCCTCAACATCTCATTGGTTATTCCATCTGGTCCAGGAGACTTCCTGTTTTCCCAGAACTTTCAAGCTTTTCTCCAACTCGCTGATGGCCAGAAGCTCATCCATTCCCGCGGCATGTGTTTGTGTCTCTCCATTCCCCTTTGCAAACTTCATTGCAGATTTTTTACAACTCACTAGCACATCTAGATTGCTTACTTTTTGAAACATACAAGCAAAGTGTTCAGCAGCAGCCTCTCCTGTTTTAATTTCACAATCCTCTTCAAGAGTTATGTTCAGTACTCTGGTGTGTTCATCCTTAAGCTGCTTCACAAGCCTCCAGAGTTTGTTTGTATCCTTTTCAAGATTTAAGCTTGAAGCTTTTTCTCTTCACGATTCTCCGATGGCTCTGATTTTGGCTTTCAGATATTTTGCCTTGGATTGTTGGAGTCTCACATGGTTGGCTTCTGTTGGGACATTCTCTGCAATTTCCCTTGCGTTGGAAATTTCTTCGTCTAACTTTTGCAGAGACGTACTCCAGTAAGGTCTGTAGTTTTTCCTGGATCCCCTAGGAATGCATTTGCCAGCAGCAGAGAGTAAAGCAGAGTTAAGCTCTTTAACTACTGTATTGATGTCTTGGTTTTTGACATCAATGTCTTTTACCAGTCTGTCACTCTCTTTCTAATATCTGTCCCTGTCTGCTTTCTTATAGTTCCATCGAGGAGTCTGATTTCGGTCAATCTCAACATCCATGTTAATGGTAGTGAAAACAGGGCGGTGATCACTGCCTCCAAGTTGTTCCCCAACAGTGCGCAAAGATTCTTGATGTAGATTTTCTGTTGGAAAGAAGAGAAGGAGAACTTGAGGTATGCCATCGTCTTGAGCAGAATGTAGATGGGGGGGGGGGGGCGTCATCTTCCTCATTCACCTGTGTACAATATTGCCAGAATTATATATATATATATATATATATATATATATATATATATATATATATATATATATATATATATATATATATATATATATATATATATATATATATATATATATATATATATATGACTTGCTCTACCGTAGTAATGGCCAGATGAATGGATAAGGTTCCACTCCGATTTACTTGAGTGACCAATTTTCCATATTGTGATTCCAAATGACAAGGAAATCAATGATAAACTAACAACTCTAAAATATCTAACCAACTGAGTTCCGATGATTATATCTTAGAAGATTTGAACCAAGTTCTTAACTCTTAAGCGATAGTAAATTCAATCCAGAGAAGCATAGGACATGCAATTGTCTAAGTGTGCAAGTAGCATGTAGAGATTCAATCCAGCGCAGATAATTCGGTTCCGGACATGCCCAAATGACTTATACCATGGAAACGAACGATCCAGTTGGAACGCTCTGTATGGTGCAGACGATAACATATGTTCACAACAGTAGCTTCTGAGAATGGCAACGAGAGCGTTATCACAACATACAATACTCTCTTATGGTACAGAGAAACTTAATATAAAGTTGCTGATCTCAGAACTCACCAGTAGTTAATTCAATGGCTTAAACCAGTTCAATATTAGTCTAACCCGCCCCAACCAACGTGGCACAGCGAAGGCGTCACTCGTATGGTCAAAAGGCTGAACGTGGTTTTAATGAGCTAAATACCGTTCGCTGGAGGAAAGGAAACATTCCGTCGAATTGTCAGCAACGTTCCGTCCATCGATAGCATTCTGATGTCATCTCTCGTGACTGATGGTTGGCAAGTCTACCAAACGTCACTTAGGGAACTATGTTTTTAACTATCCGTGAACTCCAATAACTATACCGAGTTGGAAACCCGTCTTGAAGGGACAATGTGTCGTCATAATCCGTCGATGTCTGTCAATACCCCTCGTAGGATGGAGATTTCCACGTATCTATATGGCGTAATAATAAAAATAACTTTAGCAAACATCATTAATGCTCGATAAGCCTCAGGGAAGAATATCGTGTTTGTCTGCCCAACTGAAACATGAAACTGAAATGCCAACTATGACTGACCATCAAACCTCTAGCTGGGGATTAGTATAAATTATTGTGTTAAAACTACTGACTCCAGGAGAGTAAATAATTCCGCACATTACATAGTGTATGTACTAATGTTGAAGGTTAATAATTTACGGTTGACGTTTGATAGTAATCTGGGTAAATAATAATAATAAATAAAAAACTAATAAGAAAACACAGTGTCCGGATATATAAAATTTACAAACGTGTCCGTAAATCTATAACTGTACGGCAGGATATAAGAGTTCTTTCGGAAGGCAAAAATGTCCTCCCCCCCCCCCCCCCACCCACCCCCGCCCCCAACCCCACCTCCGTCCTGACGAAGCCGGACAACTAAACGTGGAAGAAACCACGTTGGACAACCACGACTTCTACCTAATCATTCACCTCTCATCAGCAGCGATTCTGCCACTAGGTCCACTAATGATACTATCGGCCGAACACGAATATTAAACATCAACCATCCATTAAGCTGCCAAGCCTGTACACATAAAGATTGAAGCGAGCTCCCACGCTCCTTTCGTGTAACGAGAAATTCTGTTTGTCAGTCGACCAGGAGAAGTTACTTGGAACCGAATATCTGGATGCGTGCCTAAGAACCGGATCACATTCCCAAATTTAGCCTTAACTAGGAAAGTACGCGATTTCTGGTAAACTATGACAATGGACCATTTGTAGGATTTAACAGGAGAAGTAAAAAGCAGGAAGAATCGCCCAAGTTTTCTATGGACCGAAGGTCGAGACAACTTCAAAATGTTAGCTAACAGAGACAGACAATATCCTCCACACACACGAGGAAAATCCGTCGCCTTCATTGATCTACGGATAAGCGTCCACCTGCCCGATATAATCAAGGACAGTTCTGTTGGTACCGTGAATATTCTGGTACCGCTTAGCTGGAGTTCCTCACCCACCCCACCACACCCCAACCCCGCCGCCTTGGCGGCGGACTACGGTACAATGGAAAGTTTATTCTCACTAAAGAGGAAAGTTACTTCTGGATAAGCGAATGTCTGTAGAAACCGACTTCTCCCAGTCTCCTATTTTCTAAACTGATAAATGTCCAAGTCCTGACCTAGTGACATGAATAACTAATCAAATATTTCGGTTGCACGAGGGTGTCCCCGCTGGGGGCAGGCGAAGATGTTAACTGTAATACGAGAATTACTGCAGTTTTTAACTTAGAGGAAATGGCTCGCCTGTCCCTCGCTATCAAAATTTTATAAAATTTGAGCACACAAACACGCACGCGCTCACTCGCTCGCTCGCTCGCCCGCCCGCCCGCCCGCCCGCCCGCCCGCCCGCCCGCTCGCTCACACACACACACACGTGGAATTTCCGAAACAACTTTTATATTCAGGCGCCTTTAACTTTAGGGAGGGCGTGCTCGAAAATGAAAATCCAATCAGCACGTTAGCGATAGAGAAGGACTCTGGTCACGCGGCCCCCGTCTGGTGCATGACGGACACTTTCCCAAAAATACTTCTGAAGCATGGTGGCCGGAAAACCCCAATTGTAAATAGCTCAAGTAAATACTGAGCCGATTTCAAAACAGTTTTCAGATTCGGAATCCCTAACAAATTCTACAACGGAAAAGAGTAAATTCACCTTCCAAAAACGCCGTTTCGATAAAACGCAATTTAATTAAATTCTGTGTTATTTGATGCAGTTTTAAGTGCAGCTGACATGTAGATCATCCGCATACAGCAGCACGCCCCATTCGTGCAAAGATGGCATGATTTTCGCCGGAGCTTTCGTCCAGCGATAATGCTGGGGGAAAATACACGCGAACTCATATCCTAAGGTAGCGTCCAGTCTCCGTCCGCAAACATCTCCGGGGAAAACTGATTGACTCTGAATTTCATTGCAATAGTTACCTTGGCAATGAGAATATAGGATGCGAGGGTTCAAAATATATAACTTGATTGCAAGTCGCCGATAGCATACAGGTAGATACGCTGTTGAATTTTTGAAACTAATCTCAGTGGGAGCTGTAAGTTTACTAAAGATATTAGGCTACATTCAGCCGCTTTGGTGATGGACAAAACCCATCTTATTTTTTAGGTCATCAGCTAATATGTTTATGTCCAAGGAATTGCTCTATGGTGGTGAGAATTTCAATGTGGAAATAAATATCCAAGGATCCACACTTCTCTGCTGGCACCTCATCCATAGTGGACGTTCTAAGTAACTTCTAGAGTTTGACTCATGTAGCCTTAGCCCACAGCTCACGTTATCCAAGCAAAACCATGTATGAACAAGTATTGGCGAAAGCCATCTCCTATATCTGCCATATCCTTTTATACTAGCATGTTCTCTCTTGTAACTATGTGTGCATTCTCAATATACTTATTTTAATCTCATCTATGTTTATGCTCTTGTACATACTAATTTTGCCATTGTGTAAACCATCTATTTATTTCGAAAAATGGGCTGTAATTATTTGCGGGTGGACGACGCACTAATAAGAGATATTTGACTGAAAAACGTTTAAATCAATGGTATTAGCTTCTCTTGCCATATTTGTACATAATATCAGTTATTAGCTTCATCGGTCATTAGTGTCTGAGGTACTTTACTGACCAGTCAACGAGGCCAAGAAACTTGGGTCCACTGGTCATTTACATCAGTTATTCTTGCCTTATTGGCCAATGGTGCTCCAATGGTGCTCTCCTCGTTGGTCAATTGTGTCAATGACACTTGCATTGTTGGTCATTAGTGTTACGAATGATTGCCTCAGTGCTCAATAATGCTAAGGACCATTGCCCGATGTGGTCTATCGACCAATGCGATTTTTTCCAATTAACTGTATGTGCTATAAGCAATTAAGTAAAAAATCACATTAGAAATATGGTACTTGGGCGATTTATCTTCATATGTTTATAATGTGCCGATTAATGGTGAATTGGTCGTAGGCATGCATCAACGCGAACTATCTGTTATAGATTGTGACAAAAAATTGCATAATTAAATCAACGCATATCTACCCGATTTATTCTTTCTATAAATAATACGCGAAATCTGTATCATTGATAGTGACACAAATTATACTGAAGGAACTGGTGTGATCTTGATATATGAGGTCCGTTATTTCGAGGAGAATGTGTGAAAATGCGTAAATTATTGGTGAACCCGATGTATCTTCTTATCTCTATAACCGCACATTGGTTGATGTGATGCATTATGCAATACGTCAGCTGGAATGGATAGCCCCGATCTGTTACCGCAAGTATATGACGCCACAATCAATTATGTCAAAAAGTAGGCAGGATCACAATCAAAATTCGAAATGAATGACGTATCTACGTCCGTCATGAACAACGAATAGTCCGTCAAGTTTACGAAGTGTGTTCTTTACCATATAATACTTTTGTTGAATATCTTTGTCGAATACCTATTGCAACAACAGCATCCAGCCAAATTTGTTTAAAAAAATTCAAAAGGTTACCGGTATAGTTACCGTGAAATTGGGATTCTGGAATTCAGGAATTAAAGTATATGAATCGATCCAAACACGCGGATGACATGGGAGGTGCTTAGCTAGATATGGGCAGGGCATAGCTAGCCTTCTATTTAACGTGGTCTACTGTAAACATTTTCTGTCTATACATAAAAAGCTGTGGCATCGAACTTATATTCATTGACAATAGATGGTGTCGATTTATAACTAAGCCCTGCCTGTTTTCCTACTAAGCCCCGCCCACATTTTTACACGTGTTGGAATTGATTTTAAATGTTGGAATATTCGACAGAATGGTTATTAAACTGTAAATTCATCAAAGACATACGATTCGTACACTCGTGTCGGACCTTTCCTTTTTCGTGACGGGACTACAGGCCTATGTCATATTGACTATGAAGTCAGCTAACATGTAAACTATCTGCTTGTGACGTCAGATACCTGAGTGACAGATCGGATGCCCCCAATTACGCAGAAGCGTGTGCAATAAATGCATGTTAAGATCTTATAATATCAAATACAATTTTTGTTATTTACACATCTTTTTACCCTATGAGAACGTGAGATTCAAGTCACCCCAATTCAAAGCAACAATTCATATAAGTTGGTGACTATTCCGAAGATATTGTGACTGGAAGCTGTCATGCTGCTTTATCCAGCAACTACTTCCAGTCGAATATATATCAAAGTATAAAACGGCTTGCGTGTATGTCTGCTTTTAAATCGACTTACTGGCAGAGCCGGATTAAGCCTGTTTGGAGCACAGAGCTAATTAAGTGTGTGGCCCCTTATTGGTTGTGTACCGGAGGAAATGACTACTTCAACTACTGATACTGGTGCTATTACCATGACTACTATATTATCTCTTTCGTTCGACTAGACCAAATATAATATGTTTGTGGTATATGTGTCGAAATCTGTTTGAATATTTTGAAAATAATTTAACTGGAAGCTGGTGAGCCTTGACTGGATGGTGGTGCACTAGCTTCCAGCTAAATTTGTTTTATTATATTATATCAAACAGCTTATGTACAGGCTAACAGGACTAGGAAAATGTTAAAGTGGATAATTGTTTTTGATTTTGGAGGCGCCTTATTTGTGGGGTGCCCAGGGCTCTATCCTCGTTAGTCCTTGCCGCCTTAATCCGGCTCTATTTACTGGCCATCTACGTTTACACGTTAAATACTCCGTTATAATTCGCCTTTGTGTTCAAGTAGTTAAGCAAATTCTTCTTCCCGACTTCTAATAAACAATGAATCCAACATTCAAATTAAAAAAAAAATGTATCGATAATTTGTCAGTTTGACTGACAGTTGATGCCTAATCAGCATAACGTTAACGATATAATAAACTACATATCATGGGCGATATATGCAGCGTGGTAATACTGATATTAGGATTCAAATCTGTTACCCTTGCCATTAAATACAATGGTCCTTGATAAAGCTGTTCACATATAGATGTGCTTCATCATCATGTTAGAAAATGTTAAAGCCAATTAAGCAAGAACCGATCAAGTGGGTATAAGAAGTAATAGAAGAGATCAACACATTTGTCTACCTCGGAGGAACAATGAACAAATCTGACGGCATGGACTGTGATATCAACACAAGAATAGGAAAGGCGAGGGTCGTTCAACAAGTTGAACACACCATGGAGAATCATGCATTACAGACAACGAGTCCAAGATCGGAATTTAAATGTGGCTTTGGCAATGCGGGGTGGAGGCAATGGATAGATTCGACCTGCCACTCAACTATTGAATGACGTATCTATGACCTTCATGAAAATTGACTAGTCCATCAAGTGTACGAATTGTATGTATTTATTTTAATAAACATTCTTTTGAATATTTTGAAACTAATTTTACTGGGCGGGGTTGCTGCCATAAGCTAATTGTGTTTCTGAGAACTTTGGGTTCAAAAATGGGCGTGGCATGGCTAGAAATGGACACGTGAGGGAATGACGAAGAGAGATGAAACCATGTTGAAACTTTCCAGAGCATGTCGCTCTGAAGCATGCCAACTATATATTGGGTATTGAAGGTAGCAATTGACTATATATAAGGAGAGAACAAGTCTAGGCTCATCCACGACTAGGCGTAGTAGCCTACACGTGTACTTGGATCAGGCATGTAATAATGAGGACACGACAAGCAAATCGATTTATGGATGAAAGTGACAGCGCTCCGTACATGGCATGAAGCAGGGCGTGTAGCGACCGAGAGAACTTCATGGTGGCGGATGATTTCTGATCCTGAATTAGTGCAAAATCCATAGCAACATAGCAACATGTTGTGGCTAGTTAATCTTGCAAATTATAATTAAATACATTCATAATCATACCGAGCCTTTATTTACCCACATCTGCACACGTCGCATACACATATATACAGATTCCTGCATGCGTGCATGTGTTTGTGTGAATGCGCACGCATGCACGTACGCATGTAGACACACACGTATGCGCACCTTACACACACGCACGCACGCACGCACGCACGCACGCACGCACGCACGCACGCACGCACGCACGCACGCACGCATTGGCAGTCAAATTAGTTTCAAAATATTCAACAGCTTATCTGTATAGTTTTCTGGAAAGTGTTCGTCAGGGAGTTCAGGGATCGATAGATCCCATCACGAGTGAGGTGTGGGTGAAGACTAGCGTGGCTGCCATACCTAAAACTGGGAATCTGTGATTGATCCGTATTCTAGCAATATATGTGTATTTATAAAGATAGCACGTGAGTTTGAGCTCACCCACCGGCAACCCGGTTATAGGCACGTTCTTTCCAGTCGAAAAGAAAATAGAATACTCACTGACCAAGCACTGTAAAAGATACAGTTTGTTTTTCAGAAAATGTTACTCTCAATGAAATGCATCACATAAATATTCAACAACTTCTTTAGTTACATAGCGGATTTGATTGAAAGATTCGTCAGCAAATTCATGAGAGAATACATTTGTCACGTGCACACAGGCCACAAATCAAATGACTCTCATACCCGAGGACGCATATAGAAAAGCAGGCATGGTATGGATTCATATCATTCCACATTATGCATATTTATTGGAAATAACTTCTACTGGCAGCATCAAGCTTAGTTAACTGTCTCCCTGCTGCGTTCCTGCAGACTACGTTTTCCATGGGGTGTAGTTCCGAATATGCTGAATATTTTGAAAACAATTTGACTGAAAGTTGTTTGCGGCTAAGCCACCAACAAATTTCAGTCAAATTGTATTCAATATATTCAGGTCCAGAGTTATTGTCCATTGAAATTATTATCTGGTGTCTTTCAGCAGCTAGACAGTTAATCACTCATGTAGGAGTTTTGTCGGAGGATATGAGTGTCCTGTTAAAACTTGCTTTTGACATAAACATGTAACATGTAGTAAAATTCAGAATCACCTCTGCTTTAAGACTAGACGCTATAGGCCTAGTGACACTGTGATACATACACATATTGCTGAAACAATGGCATCAGCAAATGTTATTCCCAATCATGAATAATTCATATTACTTCAGCACATTTCTCCAGTAGTGACCAGGCCGAATGACACGGATTTCGGTAACTCCACAGAAACACATTTATTACAGTCGAGGGAATGAGACAATGTTGCTTGCCATTTGCTTCCAGAAATACTTTATTTAGATAAATAGGGTTGTAGATGTCTGTCTGTTGTGAATAATGGCCTCTCTCTCTCTCTCATGTTCATACGTCTAAAAGATTATTCATCTTTATTCAAATGTGGTAGATGGGATAAACACTAATTTGTAGAACCATTTATCGTGATAGACCGATGCTGGCCCACTCTCAATGGGTGGCAGAGGTTGTTATAGAGGAGGAGATCCAATGTATGTTATTTATTCAAGAAGGGGAATTCCCGACATACGTTATTTATATATCTTATTAACGTGGCATTGTCTGGTCTATTGAGAGAAAATGACGAAATCTATAATTAGAATAGGTTCACTTTGTGCCATTTTGTCAATTCAGTCATCAATGCCAAGTACAATTCCTATAATTTCTACTATTAAGATGTCTAGCAATCTGAAATTGTAGCTTCATTAGGAAAATATAATCCACGTTCAGTAAGATATATATGTCTGACAAATTTAGAGCAAGACAATGACAGCTTTATGGTTTTTGCTGGAAATCTATCCTCATTCGGCCGACCTATCAGATATGAAGCAACCCCCTTTATGACCTGAGAAAGATTTGGTAGCCGTGTTAGTTTGTATCCAGACAAGAAATGTAAGATTCAAAGGAAGTACGTTTTAACACTAACTTAGTTTATTTTGTAGAGCTCTCGCACATACATACGTTTCATCAAGTCAGATGAAGCACATTTAAGTGCAAAAGCTTGACAAAATAAACTAACTTAGTCTTAAACGGTACTAACTTTGAATTCTGTTCTTTTATGTTTTGACCCGAGATCCTGTCAAAGACATTCTGCTTTATTTTCTGTAATTATGATGTATATATTAGTCGAAATGTCTTATTTATCAAAGTAGATATTTATTCTTCACACAGAAATGCTAAAGAATTTTCGATCATTGAAACATAATAGGGATACATTTCTAGCTAAGCTCCTCCCAATTTGTCCATATTTTTGAATTATTTTAACACTTTGAGCCACAAATTCGCAGTATCCCAATTTGATGGTAATCCACAACGCCATGTAATTCAGGCTGTTACTGATGAACCATTGCTAATTTCATCACGGACTTACGTCATCTGATTGTGACGTCAGCTAACAAGTGACGTATCTTGATACTGACGTCAGATATTTGAGTGACAGAGCCAGATCCCTCCATTGTTCAGAAAGTTGTATATTTCAAACATGTATAGCAATGTGAACTAAGGGAGCTTCTAAGCTGCACGAGGCATATTCCATTACACAGTCAAAGTATGAAATATAGAATCACGTCAGTAGTACGACAAGAAATCCTTTAAATATGTTTATCATGGGAATGGTTGGTTTTTACTGTTTGCCTCATTATGGTGGTTCACTTTGCAGCTTTACAGTTTAGGCCACGTTTATGATGAAACTTTAAGACATAGGAATATTAGACATAAACTCATACCTTGGTCCTACTGGCTACCAGGCAGCAACAGCCTGCTCAAACTGTTCCCCGTGCTTGAAATTACCCATTTTAACACTGGACTATCTGAAAGTTGATGTCAAGATACTCATAAAAGAAAGTAGTTGTTGAATATGTTTCAGTTAATTTGACCACAACCTCTCAAATACAGCAATATGGCACAATTAGATTGTATTCAATGTCTTCAATACTATTAACTAGTCTTTCCGATTGTGTATATTCAAAAGTCTCATGGAAAATCCACCTGAATATATACCTATCTATCAATACCCTGCTACGATACTGTAATATTCAGTCAATACATGCCAATAATATTTGGCTATTACTGGACAACCTCAAATTGCTTTCTATAGATCATGCCATGTTTAATATCACACTCAGTTATGCAAAATACATTATGGTCGATCCACATCGTACATGAGATAACAAAGTGGTGTCGATAAATGAATTTAGCCATATTACTATAGAAATGGTAATTACAATGTAATTTTGATTTTCAAGGTCATTCCTGAAGAGCATCTAATAACAGTGCCTCGTGTCACATTCATATCACGTCCTGTTTAAATAGGCTTGGTCGTATATGAATGTGACACGAGGCACTGTCATTAGGTGCTCTTCAGAAATGACCTTGAAAATCAAAATGTCACTCAATTTACATTGTATTTAGGATAACATCATGCGAGTGCGCATAAGGAAGGTAATCAATCTGCTGATAGACACAATCCTGTTCATCATATCAGACATATTACACGCATACACTCACATTATCATCCATGGTTTAAAACGAATCCTCGTTGTGTGACATTACTTATTTAATCTCAGAGTAATTTATTGTTGTCTCTAAATTCTTTCGTATTTTCGATGACAAACAAGCGTTTAATGTGCATATGGCTACATTCTGCCATTCTTCTTTGCTTCTTGCTAAATGATATTAAAGAATATGAATTGACTAATTATTTAATATGAAATCAGAAAACCTGTTTCTGATATAAATTATTGTCAAAGAGTGATATATGTTAGCTCACAGTTCTCAAGGTCGTAGAACATAATTCGATGTATGCGTGCATATAGTGTGGTGTAGTGTGGTGTGGTGTGGTGTGGTGTGGTGTGGTGTGGTGTGGTGTGGTGTGGTGTGGTGTGGTGTGGTGTGGTGTGGTGTGGTGTGGTGTTGTGTGGTGTGGTGTGGTGTGGTGCATGCGTTAGCAAGTTGTAAGATCGTATATATATATATGTGTGTTCATAGTGGTAAGAATGGTGGTAGTTTCTATTTTAAGCATATGCATTGAAGCAAACTTGCGCATCGGTATAACCAAAATAAAAGTTAGCTAATATAATTATAAATGAATTCTTACAACTGATTGTGATCTTTGAGAGATTGATACACATACGTGCTATTAATCTCCCCTCCATGAGCACAGAACCATAGATTTATCAAGTATGTCCCAAGCAAACGTGCATTGCTCATGGCCATGTATCAAATCCACACATCTGTTATAAACTCGGAAAATAAATGACACGATGGACATAAAGATCATGGCGCATAGTATCATGATGCATTTGAGCCAATAAATACTTTCAATTAATCATACATCGAAATCAGAACCATTGGGGGTGGTCGTGAATGCCACTTATGTGCAGTATTTTGAGAAGAACGTATTAAAACTGGACTGTGCTTGATGCTTCTTTTTTTCTATAAATACACATCTGTTGATGCAATATGGAACACATCAGCTGGGAATGAAGATGATTGTAACTATTAAGTTGACCTACACAACTTTTCTAGCTCACTTTATAGTATCAATCTGTTACAGCTGTTATGCAGCATATATAGCTATAATAGCACATTTCCCAATCCTTATTTAACGGCGAATATGTATTTATGAACCAGTTATTGAGTGGGACAATATCAGAAGATGTAGATGTAGTGAATGTCTGCCCATATCTTATAATTCCAAATAAGATGTTGTGGCTTCTGTATATCTCTAAACACTTTCAACATTGAACTGCAAGTCACCCTTACCAAAGCAACCATTCCTATACGATGTTGAATACTTTGAGGCCAATTTGATTTGATGGTGCTGTTGCCTTGTGTGAGTGGGTCAAATTGGCTTACTGGAACATTATTATGATATCATAAAGAAATAATCGGTTTTATGTTGTTGCATGAGCGAGCGAATCCCATTTTCAATGAAAATTGTATTGAAGGAAAGAAGCAATCGAATCTTACAAATCAGTCTAATATGTCAAGTTCTAGTTCATAAACATTGTGATGATTTGACTGAAAGGTCAGAAATAATAAGCAGAGAATTAATAAATTTGATGGACTTCATATCACTGCAGTATATATGCAGTGCGAGATTATATACAAGATTGATATAACAATCATGAAATGCAGGATAATGGTTTCTTTTGCAAATTAACAATTGTACTAAGCATGTTGGTTTTGCAATAATAATCTTAAGATAATTGACCTACTGACATAATACGTGTTTGAACCTTCGGTGGAGCATATGTCTTCAACAACACCTCTCCATCATGCACAGTTCAATGTGGGTTTCATCACATTGTTCTAGGTCGTCACAAAATTTCAATATCATCCTAATCTACTGTTCCACGCATCTTCTTCTCCATGACATTCTTGCTGTTTTGATCTGCTGTTAATTGAGCCTATCTTGTCAATGCGTGCATGAATGATGTGTGCTGCATACGTGTGTATGTATGTACCTATGTTCCTGCGCGCATGCATGCGTGCATGGTTGTGTTTGCATTTGCTTTTGCGCTTGAGTTTGTTTTTCTTTCGAAGGCCCACCTTCGTTTTCTATTGTTTGCTTGTTCTGTGGTTTTTCCTATCATGGCTCTGGCCTCATTGGGTCCTCCAGATGTAGAGACTATACTGCCAAGGTATGTTTACTTATGGACTTTATTCGGGTCGTTACCATCCAATTTGATATGACCCTGTGGTTTGTTCTGAATCGGCATCATGTCTTTCCTTCCTTTTGCCAGAAGGTCCTGTCTTTACTGTCTCTCTAGTCAAAATATCTGTTTTGGTCTGTCGGTGCTAGCTAGGCCCTCAAGAAATTGAGAAAGTGACAAGTGGATTCCTCCCTCGAAGTTTGTTTGTGAGCCATAGTGTTGGAAGATGTCTGACATAGCTTCAAAGTCCACACTGCTGAATGTTTTATCGAAGTCCACAAAATACAGGTAGATGGATGATTGCTTTTCAATAGACTGTGCTATGTTAATTCTTAGTGTGTCAATATGACCAGTGCATGAGTTATCTTTCCTGAAACGTGTAACTTAGTGGCTAGCCTATTGCACCCTTCGGCCAGTCAAGTATGATGCCCGTCAGGACTTTTGCTGGCATGCATAGGAGCATAACATATTTCTAATTATTGCATTGAGCAAGGTGGCATTTCTTGGGTACTTGAACAAAATAACCAGTTTTCCAGTCTAATTGCATTGTATTTTCTGTACATATTTTCGGAAACATTAGATAACATATTTCCTTTATAGTAGTCAGGTTGGTCTTCATGGCCATGCCGTGGTATGCAGTTAGGTCCTCATTAAGATAAGATAGTTGGTATCTAGAGATCCTAATAATACAATGGTATTAATATATAATATAAATGGCATGTTGAGTCATCGTGGCAAAATGCTTTTGCAAAAATAAAATGCTTTTAATCGGTTTGGCAGCCATCTATGTAATCTGTAAAATTACAGTTGATCATACCACTCCTTAATCTACACGCATACGTGCATGCTCATATGCTGTCCATGCGCGCATGAATGGTGTGTTAGGGGTGTAGTGTGGTGTGGTGTGGGAGTGGGTGGTCTGGTGGGGTGGGGTTGGGTGTGTTAGTGGTTGGGGTGGCTTGGGGCAGCGAACACTCATGCACATGCACCAAGAAAAACAAACTCAAGCGCAAAAGCAAATGCAAACACAACCATGTATGCATACATGCGCGCAGGAACACAGGTACATACATACACACGTATGCAGGCACACATCATTCATGAACGCATTGCCAAGATAGGCTCAATTAACAGCAGAACAAAACAGCACTGAGAAAGCTCTACTCAATGTCATGCACACACACTCCCGCCTCACTTGCTCGTTTTCTAGTTTATTCCACTCTATCTACGTTTCTCTCCACCTTGTATCCAATCATTTTGAGAATTGTCTCAAAGACCCTTTCTGATCAGTATTTCCTTTGACATCATGTAGCAGTCAAGACACATGGGGTTAGAGCGAATTAGATAACTTTCTATTTCCCTGATAATGTTACTGATAACTGATAATGTCCAGCATAATTTGTTAGTCAAATGGATAATGTCAGCTTTAGACAAAGGATTTCAGCTTTAAGCACCACAATCTCTCTCCGTATCTCAGCATTCGCTCAGCAACTGCAGCAGCATCTATCTGAAGTCTTCAATATCAGCTAAGACAGCTGACTGTCTTTAAAATAAAATCGATTAAGGTACTAGTGCCAATATAAAAATACTATTAACCCAGGATTTTTGGTCTGATGGTCATCCACACGAGGCAGATGCGTGCTTGCTCTGGCATATAAAATAACAACAGCGATATACTGGTGACACCATCACCTGACCTTGACGGCCAATGAGCTACAACAAACACAGAATGTGTTGTTATCAACAATAATGACATTAGATTACTCCTGACATCCTTAAATATTAAGCAAATGAGTACTTTATACAGAGTAGCTTTACGCCAAATGGCGCAGTTTGACAAGGTAAAACATGCGCTTCTAAGAATTACGATTTTTGTGTGTACATTCACGAAGCGCCCCAATCCATAGAGTTTCATGTAACTTTTCTGTCTCTAATCTTCCCATTGGTAACACTCTGATTAAATTCCATGTGTTATATTGAATATAATTTGAGTGAAATATGTACCGGATCTGTTAGATATAGTGGAGTCAGATTTCTTAAATACATGATGAAGGGTGATACAATACAGTATGAAGTCATCTTTCATCACATAATTGAACAATTTCGTTTCCCCCAACACTCACTTTGAGGAAAACATACGCTTTGTAAAATATGCATTGGGAAGGTGGCGCAGTTACAGCTGTTGCACACATCGTATATCTCACTATCACGTATACAGATTTATGATAACTCTACAGATGGGATAGAAACTGCCAATGTGTATGAAGTTCAGAATGTGTTAACACTTTCACCCTCAAATTTGTTCAAGAAAATTTCAATTTGCTAATTTCAATGAAATATATCTCATAAATATTCATCAAAATCATTCTTTGCTGAGGAGTTTTGATCGATTGATTCATTAACGAGGAAACCTTTGACATGGACAAAGTTCACACACGATAATCCATACATCATTAGAATGCATAGAGAAAAGGTGTTTCCCAGATAATGTGATAGTATGTGTGGTGCTTTCATAGACAGCACGTCACGGAGTCTATCGCAGCATATGGCGGCATGCACAGGCATTTTAGCTGATGGTATGATGGTATATATGGGCGGTTTAAAAATATAATTTAACATGTGTGAGTTTTATTGTAAGATAAAATGGTATATATGAGATATTTATTGCAGAACTATATGAAGCTTGATCCGAAAGGTTGACTATCTCAAATAGTCCTAAAATATGAATCGTTTGTTCCGAACAATGCGGATATCTTTAAGGTCGCGAGAGCTTCATAGATTAAGCATGGCTGTACAAAATATCTTGTTGGTTTTAAAATAACACTTGGTGTCTAACCACATTATACTCGATCCATATCGCATATGTACTAACAAAATGTTGTGGATAAATGAAGTTAACCATATTAATACAGAAATGGTACAAACGCCAACATTGTATATATAAAGTCAACCACGTTTAAACAGGAGATGGCACGAATGTGACAACTGACACCGCCATTTGATGCTCATCAAGAATATCGCTATACTCAAAATGTCTACCAATGTTCATAATGCGCCTTTGCAGTTTATCCATCAATCGTATGGCATCATAATGAACTACGTGACGTGTGGGATTACGTCATAATCTATTAAGTCATGAATGACATAAATAAGTTCGTCACGAATGGTTAAATGATGAGGCCAAGAACAATTGTTCAATTAGACAATGGCATCAACTATGCTTTCCCAATTGGCCGATGGTGCTTGTTTCTTTGGTCAATTGAGTCAATGACACTTGTTGTCCAATAGTGTTAAGGATGATCGCTTCAGTGATCAATAATGCTAAGTACCATTGCCCATGTATGTGCTATAAGTAATTAAGTAAAAACACGTTAGGAATATGGCACTTGGGCTATTTATTTTCCTACGGTTATCATGTCCCGAATAAAGGTGAATTGCTGGTAGCCATGCATAAACACGAACTATCTGTTATAAATTGTGACCATAAATCGTATAATTAAATCACTGTGCATATTTACCCGATTTATTCGAGCCAATACAATATTTTCTATAAAGTATACAGTGAAATCTCTATCATTGATAGTGACAAAAATAATAATGATGTTGTTAGTGTGCCGGAACTGGTGTGGTCCTGGTATAAGTTCCAACATTTCGAGGAGAATGTATGAAAACGCGTCAGTTATAGGTGAACCAGATGTATCCTTTTATCTCTATAACCACACACCGGTTGGTGTGATGCAATGTGCAATATGTCAGCTGGAATGGATAGTTCCGATCTGTTGCTCAAGTATGCGACGTCATAATCAATTATGTCACGTGTAGGCTGGGGTCTCACTCAAAATGCCTAATGAATGGCGCGTATATGTCCGTCATGAACGTCATGAATCCGTCAAGTTTATGAAGAGTATCCTTTACTATTTACTAAACATCCAGTTGAATAATTTGAAACTAATTTGACTGGGCACTGTTTCTGCTAACACCTTGAAATTGGGATTCTGGGATTCAGGAATCAAAGTATATGAATTTATCTAAACACGCAGCAAGCACGGGAGATGCTTAGCTAGAAATGGGTGGGGCATACCTAGAAATCGAGGCGTATGTTGAAGGTAGTCTATGTGTAATAATTGTCTGTCTGTGCTTAAAAATTGTATGTCTACACGTAAAAACTGTCTGTCTACGCATAAAATGTGGTAGCATCGAACTTGAATTCATTGACAATGACAGAATGTTTATTAAATTGTAAATTTATCAAAGGCAGCATCAGCTTCCAGTTAAATTGGTTTCAATGTATTAAACAGCCTACGTATGGGCTATCCATGACTATAAAAGTAAAGTTCAGATTTAAATGGGTAAGATGCGATAATTGATTTTGATTTTTGGACACCTCATTTGTCAGGTCTCCAGGGCTCTATCCCCGTTAACCCTGGCATTACACCGGCTCTGCTTACTGGTAACCTACATTTACACGTTAAATACTCTGTTATATATCGCCTTTTTCAGCTAGTTAACCAAATTTTTCTTCCTGACTTCTCAATAAACTTTATATGAATCCAATCATCCAAATTAGAAAAAAAATCTATAATTTTGTCGATTTGACTGACGGTAGACGCCTCCTCTGCCAGGACTAATCAGCATAACGTTAATGATATAATAGACTACATATCATATGCGATATATGCAGCGTGAAATTACATAAGGGGTTGATATAGAAATTATTCAAATGATATACGATAAAAATGTCTGCGTCTGACATATTAATAGTTGAGGCAGCCCTATTAGTGTGGTAATACTGATATTAGGATTCAAAACTGTTACACCTGCGATTAAATAAAATGGTCCTTGATAAAGCTCTTCTCATATAGATGTGCTTCATCACGTCAGAAAATGTTAAAGCCAATTGAGCAAAAACTGATCAAGTGGGTAGAAGAGGTGATAGAAGAGATAAACGCATTCGTCTACTTCGTCTACCTCTGAGGAACAATGAGTAAATCAGACGGCATGGACCGTGGCCTAAAACAAGAATAGGAAAGGCGAGGTCTCCATTCAACAAGTTAAACACAACATGGAGAATCAGGCAGCACGGACAATGAGTCCAATATCAGAATTTAAATGTCTCTTCAGCAATGCGGTATGGAGGCAATGGATAGCTCCGATCTGCCACTCAACTATATGACGTCTTAATCATTTACGCCACATATAGGCTGTCACAACTAAATTGTGTAATGAATGACGTATCTAGGCCCATCATGAAAATTTAATAGCCCGTCAAGTGTACGAATTGTATGTATTTACCATAATAAACAATCTAATGAATATTTTGAAACTAAATTTACTGGGCGCTGTTGCTGCCATAGACTAATTGGCTTTCTGGGAACTCCGGATTCAAAGTATATAAATTGATCAAAACTTGAGCTATGCATGGTAGGGGCTTAGCTGAAAATGGGCATGGCTAGAAATGGATACGTGAGATAAGATCATGTTGACACTTTCCAGAGCATGTCTCTCTGAAGCATGCTAACTATGTATTGGGTATTGAAGGTAGCAACTGACCATATATATATAGCAACATGTGGTCGTTAGTTAATCTTGCAAATCATAATTGAATACGTTCATAATCATACCGAGCCTTTATTTACACACATCTGCACATGTCGCATACACATATATACAGATTCGTGCACGCAGGCATGTGTTCGTGTGAATACGCACGTACGCACGCATACCTGTACGCATGTAGACACGCACGCACGTACACGCACACACGCACACACACACTCACACGCAAGCACACACGCACACACGCATGCATTGCAGGGTATCAGAGTTTTTCACTATATGTATCCCTCCCTCCACGCCATATACATTCATTTTGAGAATGGTCGCCTTCGAAATGAATGCATGGGTCACACGCATGGCTTGACAGTGATTTAGTAATGATCTTGATGACTGATAATGTCCTTTGTTGGCAAAATGGTTAACAGCTTTAAGCACAGTAATCTCTCTCCGTAATCCACCACCCGCAGCAACATCTATCTAAAGTCTTCAATATAGACAGCCCATCCCTGGTATAAAATTGATTAAAGTACTGGTGACACAATGCGCTAAAAAGCCTAATAATCCTTGATTAGTTATAATCTTCATCCATCCACATATAAAATGACAACACGGATACATTGACACAGTCAGCTGGCCTTGACCACCAATGAGCTGGAATAAAGATAGAACATGTTTATCACAACACGTATGGCAACCGATCTCACCTGACATCCATACATACTAACAAAATGAGAAAGGATTTTTCACAGAGTAGTTTGACACCAAATGGCGCATACTTTGGTATTGCGAAACATGTACCTCTGAGAATTAGTATGCTTTGTCTGTATGGATCGCTATAATGTCTTATGTAGCTAAGTTGACTTTATTTTCGCAATCTTGCCTTCATAATGATGTGACCACTGATAATGTCGTAACGCCCAATAATGGTGAAACACCAGCCTGTCATTTGCTCTATTGCTTCGGGCATGCCACGTTGTTCTCGTTTACTATCAGACATGTAATAGCCCAATGGACCTTTCCATTTTTAGCTATGCCCCGCCCATCACTAGCTAAGCTCCACCCACACCTCGCCGTGTTGTGATTGATCGATCCCCGAATGCCCTAGCCATAATTTTCCTGAAAACTATACAGGGAAGCTGTTGAATATTTTGTAACTAAATTGACTGGGTGTTGTTGCTGCCCATGGCACCAACAGCGCCCAGTCTAATTAGTATCAAAATATTCATCAAAATATTTAATAAATAGTAAAAGCAAACAATTTGTACAACAACGCATAGACCGTCTTCAAATATGCGTTCGTGACGTACTTATCGACATCATTCATGACGTCATTCATTATGATGTCATTCTACACATCACGCAGTTCATTATGATGTCATATGATGGGTGGCTACTCTGGAAAGGCGAAATGACCACGTATATTTTAGGAGATACGTATTACATTATTTCGATTCTTTTATTGAAGATACATTGAGATGAATAATTAACCGTTTTTACGCACATTTATGGCAGTTTTCCTTGAAATTTAAGCTAGCCTTTCACAGCAACTAATTCTGTGTCAAATCATCACCGGGAAGAAGGCAATTTCAGCTATTGCACATCGCCTAAACAGTGTCGCTATGATGTATGCAGATTCATGATAACCATCCATCCATATTGTATTAATTATGGCAACCTTCCAATTAAACCAATGCATCTGATCTTCAGTCCGTGCTAATAGACCTTTTCAGTTTATCACTCCATCATCTAAAGTCATATGACGTCATAATCAACTAACTGATGAGTAGGATGCCATAATTAATTACGGCATGAATGACTCGATTTAGTCTCTATTTAACACTTAATAGTCCGACACGTTGTATGAATTGTATGTTTTTACCATTTAATAAAGATTCCGTTGAATATTTTGAAACTAATTTGACAGTCAAATAAGTTTCAAAATATACAACAGCTTATCTGTATAGTTTTGTGGAAATTGATAGTCAGTGAGTTCAAAGATCGATCGATCCCAACACGAGCGAGGTGTGGGTGGAGCTTATCTGGGCGGGACATACCTACAACTTGAAATGTCTGATTGATCCGTATTCTAGCAACAGATGTGGACTTATAAAGGAAAATAGAATACTCACTGACCAAGCACTATAAACGATACAGTTTGTTTTAAGAAAATGTTACTCTCAATGAAATGCATCACATAAATATTCAGCAATATTCTTTATTTAGGTAGCCGATTTGATTGAAAGATTCGTCAGCAAATTCATGAGAGAATACATTTGTCACATGCATAAGACCACACATCAAATGGCTCTTACACGGGAGGACGCATAGAGAAAAGCAGGTACGGTAAGGATTCATATCATTCCACACTATGCATATTTATTGGAAACAACTTCTATTGACAGCATCTAGCTTAGTTAACTGTCTGCCTGCTGAGTTTCTGCAGAATACATTTTCCTCGGGGTGTAACTCTGGATATGCTGAATATTTTGAAAACAATTTAATTGAAAGTCGTTTGTGGGTAAGCGACAAACAACTTTCAGTCAAATTGCATTCAAAACATTCAGCAGGTCCAGAGTTATTGCCCATTGAAATTATTTATGTGTGAAAGCTCATCGGAATTATTAAGGGTAGTCTTACCAGGTACTACCTTTGAATGGTGGTATTGTTATTACCAGACTAACTACTACATCGTTTGCACAATTTGAGCATGTCGGGCAATACATAAACATATAACATATATTAAATTCCAAATCACTTCTACTTCAAAACCAGACGCCATAGGTCTAGTGACCCTGTGATACATGCACATAATACTGAAACAATGGCATCAGCAAATGCTATTTCCAATCATGAATAATTCATATTACCTCAGCACATTGCTCCAGTAGTGACCAGGCAGAATAACACGGATTTCGGTAACTCCACAGGAAGACATTAAGTACAATCGAGGGAATGAGACAATGTTGCTTGCCATTTGTATCAGAAATACCTTATTTAGATAAACAGGTTTGTAGATGTCTGTCTGTTGTGAATAATGACCTCTCTCTCTCTCTCTCTCTCATGTTCATACGTCTAAAAGATTATTCATCTTTATTCAAATCTGGTAGATGCGATAAACACTAATGGTAGAACCATTTATCATGAGAGACTCATGCCGGTTCACTCTCTATGGTTGGCAGATGTTGGTGGAGAGGAGGCGATCCAATACATATGTTATTTATTCAAGAAGGGGAATTCCCGACATACGTTGTTTATATATCTTATTAACGTGGCATTGTCAACTCTACTGAGAGACAATGATAAAATCTAGAATTAAAATAGGTTCACATTTGGAAATGCTAAGTAAAATTCCTATAATTTCTACAATTGAGATGTCTAGCAATCTGAAATTGTAGCTTCATTAGGAAAATATAACCCACGTTCAGTAAGGTACATATGTCTGACAAATTTAGAGCAAGACAATGGCAGCTTTATGCTTTTGCTGGAAATCTACCCTGTTTCGAGTGATCTGTCAGATATGGCCCCCACCCCTTTATGACCTGAGAAAGATTTGGTAGCCGTGTTAGTCTGTATCCAGACAAAAAAACGTAAGATTCAAAGGCAGTACGTTTTAACATTACTAGTTGATTTTGACGAGCTTTTTGTACACAAATACGCTTCAGTGTGAAAGCGCCTCAAAATAAACCAAGTTAGTCTTAAAGGTTTCTACCATGGAATCCTGTTTTGCTTCAGTTTGACCCGAGATCCTGTCAAGGCCATTCTGCTCTATTTTCTGTAATTATGTTGTAAATATTAGTTGAAATGTCTTATTTATCAAAGTAGATATTTATTCTTCACACAGAAATGCTAAAGAATTTTCGATCATTGAAATAGGGATACATTTCTAAGCTCCACCCAATTTGTCCATATGTTTGAATCGATTTAATACTTTGAGCCACAAACTCCCAGAATCTCAATTTCATGGTAACAATTGGGGTAAGCTGTCGAATATTTTGAAACTATTTCGGCTGGGAATTGTTTCTACTTTTGGCAGCAGCAGATACCAGTCAAATTAGTTTCAAAATATTTTATTGGCATGTTTATTAAATTGTAAATCCACCAAACATATGTAATTCAGGCTGTTACTGATGGACCGTCGGCATTTCGTGACAGACTTACCTCATCTGATTGTGACGTTACCTAACAAGTGATGTATTTTGATACTGACGTCATATATTTGAGTGAGAGACCAGATCACTGCATTGTTCAGAACGTTGTATACTTCAAACATGTATAGCAAAGGAAGCCAGAGTGCTGCTAAACTGCATGAGGCGTGTTCCATCCCATACTCAAAGCATGAAATCTAGAATCGCGTCAGTAGTACGCACAGGAATCCATTAAATATGTTGAACATAGGTATCGGTTTTTTTTAGCGTTTTGGCTCATTATGGTGATTCACTTTGCAGCTTTACAGCTTAAGTCACGTTCCTGATATTGCTCGGATAGGCTAACTTTTACAATCATTATATGTAGTTAACAAACCAAAATACATGGCGCTCATTCAATATAGACCTTTTAGTACTCTACACAATATGTAGTGGCAAAGTAATCTACTCAATATTACAGTAAATTTACTCGAGAAACGCGTCTCTCTTGCAGCACAAATAATGGTGGATCTTTATGAGAGACGATCGAATTAATATGCCATTTCCAATTCTACATCAATAGAGGGATCTGATCTATCACCAAAGTATATGACGTCATAATCAAATCCCATATCTTGCTCCGCCATGAACATTGAACATCCTTCTAGTGTGCAAATTGTTTTCTTTGATAGATTTACAATTATAATACACATTCTGTTGACTATTTTTTTGAAATTAATTTGACCGGAAGTTGTTGCTGCCATAGGCATCGACAGCCCTTGGTCAAATTAGCTTCAAAATATTCATCAGCTTGCCTGTATAGTTACATTTAAAATCGACCCCAACACAGACAAAACGTGGACGGAGCCTAGTTATAAGTGGGTGGGCCAAAGCTAGAAGTGGAGGCTCTATTGTACAGTGATCACCTATCAACAGTGATCTAATGCGGTTGCATCAGACAGTCGTTTATCGTATAAAGCAACGACGTGAGAATATATGAATAGGACGCCGTACACCTATGGCTTACTACGTGAAAAATGTGGATTATCTCTTTAATATGCTGGCTATGCTCAACCATCACCAAATAAGTCTGCTTGGATCGTTTTTAAAGAGAATTAAACAGATCCGATATTGGAAATTCCTTTGTTTATGATTATGTGATCAGTTATAGCTATGGGGAAATCTGTCGATCGACACTCCACTTTATCATAATAGACAGGAACAAGCACCCTCGTTTAATGGATTCTCATTTCTATTATATAATCATAAGCTACACATTTCATTCAGAGTTACAAGTCCCTTAGCCAAGTCACTATATCAAAGTTCATGAGGAAATGTAAACGGAAAACTGATGGAAAACATTGTCACGCCGATCATCAAGTATCTTGTTTAATATAATACTGTCAAATATGTTTTAGGGCAACAATAAAGACGCTACGTCTCTGGTTGACCCTGTGTATGCAAATACTGCTTATGACATTAAGGAAAAAATAAATTCAATTTAATTCAATTCAATTAGTACATTTTACTTTATTGTGATACAGCAGTATTTAAATGTGGAATCTTATGAGCCAAACTTCATTACTTTTAACGTGATTTCGGAGATAAAGACATTTAATTAACTGAGAAAATCCCGCATTTATGTGTGAAAGCTCATCGAAAATATTAACGTTAGTCTTAACAGGTATTACCTTTGAACGATGTTAGTGTTATTACCAGCTAACTAATACATCTTTTGTACAATTTGAGCAGGTCAGTGTGTGTGGCTATACATGCTGGCCAGTGTGTGTGGCTATACATGCTGGTCAGTGTGTGTGGCTATACATGCTGGTCAGTGTGTGTGTGTGTGTGTGTGTGTGTGTGTGTGTGTGTGTGTGTGTGTGTGTGTGTGTGTGTGTGTGTGTGTGTGTGTGTGTGTGTGTGTGTGTGTGTGTGTGTGTGTGTGTATGTGTACGTGCGTGCGTGCGTGCGTGCGTGCGTGCGTGCGTGCGTGCGTGCGTGCGTGCGTGCGTGCGTGCGGGTGGGTGGGTGGGTGGGTGGGTGGGTGGGTGGGTGTGTGTGTGTGTGGCTATACATTCTGGTCAGTGTGTGTGGCTATAGATGCTGGTCAGTGTGTGTGGCTATACATGCTGATCAGTGTGTGTGGCTATACATGCTGGTCAGTGTGTGTGGCTCTACATGCTGGTCAGTGTGTGTGGCTTTACATGCTGGCTATGACAAGATATATCATCTTGTTGACTTAACCATTTAACCCTCGAATTTGTTCAAGAAAATTTCAATTTTCGAAAAAAATGTCCATTTGCAGACTATGAGAAGGCTATTATTGAAAATTATCACTGCAATGACTGGCTCGCTGTCAAAATAAAAGTTAGCTACCATAATTATAAATGAAACTTTACAACTGATTGTTCTCTTTGAGAGATTGACACAAATAAGTCATGTTAATCCCTCCTCCATGAGCACAGAATCTATTCACAAGTGTTATCATGTATGTTCCAAAGAAAAGTGCATGCATTGCTCATGGCCCTGCACCATATCGACATAACTGTTATAGACCCAGAAAATAAATGTCACGATGAACATAAAGATGATGGTGCATATTTAAGATTCATTTGAGTCAATAAAATGCTTTCAATTAACCATACATCGAAATCAGTATTGTTGGCGTGGTAGTGAATAACTCGTATGTTTAATGGTTCGAGGAGAATTGATCAAAATTGGATTGTGTTTTATCTTTCCTATATCTACAATCACATAGCTGTTGATGCAATATGGAACACAACAGCTGGAAATGAATAGGGTTATTACTATTAAGCTGACTTGCATAACTTTGCTAGCAGTGTATATAACCTCAATCTGTTACAGCTGCTAAACAGCAGCATATATAGCTATAATATAACGTTTTCCAATCCATATTTAACTGAGATTCTGTATTTATGGATCAGTTGTTGAGTTGAGCCATATCCGAAGATGTTGATGCAACGAATGTCTGCTCCTATCTTATAATTCCAAATACAATGTTGTGGCCTCTTTGTATCCATAAACACTTCCAAATTTGAAATAGAAGTCACCCTTACCAAAGCAACCATTCCTATCCACTGTTAAATATTTTGAGGCTAATTTGATTTGATGGTGATGCCGCATTGTGTGGCTGTTTGAAATTGGCTTACTGGGATACGGTTATATCTTGCATGAGCGATAGAATCCCATTTTCAGTGAACATTGTATTCATGGAAAGAAGCAATCGAATCTTACAAATCTGTCTAATATGTCAGATTCGACTTCAGAAACATTGTCATGATTTACCTGAAAAGTCAGAGATAATCAGCAGAAAATTCATAAATTTGATGGATTCCATATCACTGCAGTATATTTGCAATGTGAAATTATATACAAGATTGACATAGGAATCATGAAATGCAAGATAACGGTTCTTTACAAATTAACAGTTGTACTAACCATGTTGGTTTTGCAATAATAATATTAAATTACTTGACGCACTGACATAATACACCTTTGCATTCTCGATGGAGCATATGCCTTCAACAACACCTCTCCATCATGCACAGTTCCATGTGGGTTTCTTCATTTCGCTCTAGGTCGTCACAAAATTCCACTCATTTTCTCCATGACTTTCTCGGGCGGCCCACCTTCGTTTTTTGATTGTTTGTTCCATTTCAAGGCTTGTTCTACTTTTCTGTGTGGGTTTATTTAGGGTATGTTCAATCCAATCCAACTTTCGTGAGCCAAATTATGAGGCGATTGGTTCCTTGTCAGTTCTTTGCAATAGATCTGCGTTGCTTATTGCAACTGGCCACATTAATCTTAAAATAATTAGTAGACATTTGTTGATGAGGACCTGGAGTTTTTTGGCCATCGTGAGTTCAGTCTCCGGGTTTCTGAGTCATATAAAGGGACTGATTTGACATTGTGAATTTACCGATTCTGAGGTTATTATTTGTTGCCGTCGCTGTGGAGTACTAGACTGGTTTTAAGATGCTAATTACATGCCTCACATTTCCTATTATGGCTCTGACTTCACCTGTTCCGCCAGTTGTTGAGACTATACTACCAACATATGTTTACTTATCGGCAATTTGATACGGCCTTGTAGTTTGTTCTGAAACGGCATCACGTCCTTCCTATTGCCTGGAAATCCTGTATTTACTGTATTTCTAGTCGAAGTATCTGTTTTGTTCTGTCAGTGCTCTCAAGTGCGTGCCCAAAAGCAAATATCGTTGTTAATGTCTATGTCCTCAAGAAACTGAGACAGTGACCAGTGGATGCCTCTCTCTCTCTCTCTCTCTCTCTCTCTCTCTCTCTCTCTCTCTCTCTCTCTCTCTCTCTCTCTCTCTCAATCTTGAGCAAATTCATGTCACTTGACAATATATTCAACGTGTAAGCTTAACAATCTGCCTGCCGAATTTGTGCAGACTACATTTTCCATGGGATTTAACTCTGGACATGCTGAATATTTTGAAAACAAGTTGACTGAAAGTTGTTGGTGGCGAGAGCCACCACCAACTTTCAGTCAAATTGTTTTCAAAATAGTCAGCAGGTAAATCGTTATTGCCGGTTGAAATTATTGGCTGATGGCGGGAAGCAGTCAGACATTTAATAAATAGGGAACGAATTATTTCGTCTTTCCAAATTGACATAGATACACGCATTATGTGATAGAAATATAGATCTATATCAACGTGAGTGCAAGAAGGTCAGAGAAACCACGTTAGTGCATTATTAGTGCTAAAATATCATGTTGTAGATAGATACGAGGTACAGATTGGTGCGAACAGGTCACTAGAGGGCGCATAGGTGACAAACTAATCCCAGATAACAGGACAATATTGTGATTATATTGACGTTTGAGGGCACACAAGGATGTACCGAAGACGTGTGTGGGCATACAAACTATTCGTATGTAAAGATAAAGAATGAAAATAGGTGAATGTTAGTGTAGGGGGCCTGACCTATTGTATATTATATCAGAAGTCCATAGTATATATTGTATGGCTTTAGTACAGATGAGTAGGAAACTCGCACTAGTCATGGGTAAACAACTAAACATAGGTTACATACTTAATCAAAAGGTATGAGTAATCAGTACATATATATTTTGGTGACATCCTTTTGTCCAATAACAGGAATGGAGCGGTCCGATCTGTCACTCAAGTATACGACGTCATACACAATTACATCACATGTAGGATGACGTCACAATCATAATGAGTGCTAATGACGTATACATGAGGGTGGAAACGTCCGTCAAGTGTAAGAATTGTATGTCTGATGAATTTACAATTTAATAAACATATTGTTGATTGTCTTGAAACTAGTTTGATTGGCAGCTGTTGCCATATGCAGCAACACCCCACCCCACCCCAACCCCTACCCCATCCCCACACGTCCCACCTTAGAATAGAAATAGAATAGTTAGAATAGTTTCAAAATATTTAACATCAACTGTATAGCTACCTTGAGATTGGGATTCTGGTAATTCAGGGTTTAACAACACGCGTAGAAACTGGAATGGGATTGTCTAGAAATGGGAAGGACACAGCTAGAAAGGGTAGCCTCTATTCTGATTTCGCACAGTTAAACATGTTGAAGAGGCGGTTGTGGCCACGAGACTGTAGTTCTCTTAAACAGGTGATAGACCTGTCTTAGAAGACTACCATCTTGTTGCGCCAAAATGTCTCGTATGTGCCAATAGATTTATCCATTTCTAAAATTGCCCCACTATTTTCTAGCTAATCCCCCTCACCCCCAACGTTTTCCCAACGTTAAATTCAATTTTTATAGTTGAATTCCGAATTATCCGAATTCCAATTTTACGGTAACTATACAGATAAGCTGTTAAATATTTTAAAACTAATTCAATGGAGTGATATTGCTTCCTATGGCAGCAACAGCATCCAGTAAAATTAGTTTCAAAATATTCAACAGAAAGTTTGTCTTTAACCCGTTAACCTATTCCAGACACGAAATGGTAACATTCTTCATGATGTAATGACTATTTGCTTGAATATTTTAAAACCAATTCGGCTGGGAGCTGCTGCATGGCAACAACAGGTTCCAGTCAAATGAGTGTCAACAGCTTTCCTGGAAAATTGGTTCTGGCAAAAATGTGTGTTTCGGAATGAATTTAGTGGCACCGTGACGTTGGTACTTTACCTAATAACACGAAATTTCTGCTCCCTCCAGCCTACCCCGGCATGAATGTATGCCACTAATTTGGTGATTCTACCTTCTTGTAATCCTTCTTTCTGGCCAAAAATGTGTATTATGTTAACATAGTGAACACGTGACTTAGATATTGGAGCTTTTGCCATGTAAGTCAACTCCTTGTAGTCAGTTTCAACATGAATGTATGTGCCAGATTTGGTAATTCTACTTTCTTGTATTCCCTCACCACGGCCTAAAATGTGCGTTTCTGTATAAATCGAGTGACCCAGTGCCCAAGATCTTTAAGCTTTGAGCAAAAACTGCACCTGCCTCTAGCCAGCCTAAATAACATTTTATGTGCACAATTTGGAGATTCTACCTTTCTGCATTAACGACCTATGGAAAAAAAATTGTATTTCGATATGAACCTAACCTAACCCCTATATATTTTACTGTCTGACCAGCAATTCTCTCTCTCTAACATCGTCGTGTCGT
>CM067374.1:67192421-67234921 GCA_034401795.1 Chaetoderma sp. LZ-2023a
GGCACGTGTCAGATTAGTGTCATTTGTTTAAACGTGGTGGACTTTATATATACAATATTGTCATTTCTATAAACATTACGGCGAAATCTCTATCATTGGTAGTGAAAAAAAAAATAATGATGTTGTTAGTATGTCGGAACTGGTGTGGTCGTGGTATGAGCTCCAAAATTTCGAGGTGTGAAAACGCGTCAGTTATTGGTGAACCAGATCTATCCTCTTATCTCTATGCGATCCATTATGTTCCTCACGAATCGATTCAATCACGCGGAAACTATGGGAGGTACTTAGCTAGAAATGGGCCGGGAATACCTAGAAATTGAGCCCTCTATTGAACGTAGTCTATGCGTAAATATTGCGTAAAAGGTTGTAGCATCGAACTTGTATTCATTGACAATAGAGGGGTTGATTTATAACTAAGCAACGCCCATTTATAGCTAAGCTCCGCCTACTTTTTACGCGTGTTGTAATTGATTTGAAACGTTGAAACATTCGACAGAAGTTGTAAATTCATCAAAGCCATATGGTTGTGACGTCAGATACTTAAGTAACAGATCGGATGCTTGCAATTGCACAGAAGCGCGTGAAATGAATGCCTGTTAAGATCTTATAAAATCAAATAAAATTGTTTGTCATTTGCATATAACTTTTTATCTTATGAGAACGTGAAATTCAAGTCACGCAAAATCAAAGCAATAATTCATATAAGCTTGTAACGATTCCGAAGATGATATGACTAAAAGGTAATGCTGCTTTATCCAGCAACCACTTACAGTCAAATAAACATCAACGTATGCAATAGCTTATGCGTATGGCTGCTTTAAAATCGATTTAATGACACAGCCGGATAAAACCTGTTTGGGCCACAGGGATAATTGGTTTTATAACCCCTTATCGGTTGGGTCCAGGAGGAAATAATTACTTCAACTACTGATACTGCTGCTATTACCATGACTACTATATTATCCCTTTCATCTGAGTACACAAAATATAGTAATTTCATTATATATGTCTCGAAATATTAAACAGCTTACACATAAGCTAACATGACTTTAAAATAAGAGTTCAGGTTCAAATGGGTAAAATACCATAATTGATTTTGATTCGGGGTGGGTTGAGGGGGGGGGGCGTATTTGTCAGGTCTCCAGGGCTCAATCCCCGTTAGCTCTTACATTACACCGGCTCTGCTTACTGGTAATCTACGTTTACACGTTAAATACTCTGTTATATATCGGCTTTTTCAGCTAGTTAACCAAATTTTTCTTCCTGACTTCTCAATAAACTATATATGAATCCAATCATCCAAAATCTATCTTTAATTTGTCAATTTGACGGACAATAGACGCCGCCTCTCCATGGACTAATCATCATAACGTTAATGATGTAATAGACTACATATCATGCGTGATATAGGCAGCGTGAAATTACATAAGGGGTTGATATAGAAATTATTCAAATCACCTGCGATAAAAATGTCTTCGTCTGACATATTAACAGTCGAGGTAGCCCTATTAGTGTGGTAATACTGATATTAGGATTCAAAACTGTTACACTTGCGATTAAATAAAATGGTCCTTGATAAAGCTCTTCTTATATAGATGTGCTTCATCACGTCAGAAAATGTTAAAGCCAATTAAGCAAAAAACGATCAAGTGGCCAGAATGGTGGTAGAAGAGATAAACGCATTCGTGTACCTCGGAGCACACTGAACAAGTCAGGCCCGGACTGTGACCTCAAAATAAGAATAGGAAAGGCGAGGGCCCCATTCAACAAGTTGAATAGCACACTCGGGCATTACAGACAACGAGTCCACGATCGGAATGTAAATGTGGCTTCAGCAATGCGGTACGGAGGCAATGGATAGATCTGATCTACCACTCAACTATATGACATCATAATCAATTATGTCACATGCAGGCTGACGTTACAACAAATTTGCGTATTGAATGACGTATCTGGTTTCGTCATGAAAATTGAATATAATTGAAGGTAGCAACTGACTATATATAAGGAAGAGAACAAGTCCAGCCACCATCCATGACTAGGTGTAGTACAAGTGTACCAGGATCAGGCATGTAATAATGAGGATACGAAAGACAAACTGATTTGGTACTACAAGAATAGACTGGATATATAGATGAAAGCGACCTGGGATGAAGCAGAAGGTGTAGCTATCGAGAGCACTGTATGCCGCAGGTTGATGTCTGATCCTGATTTAGTACAAAAACCTTTCCACCACAGCAACATGTGGTGGTTAGTTAATCTTGGAAATCAGAATTAAATACATTCATAGTCTTACCGTCCCTTTATTTACGTACTACTGTTCTACGTACAGATTCATGCATGCGTGGATGTGTTTGTGTGAGTGCAACATATGTATGTATTGCAGTGCATCAACATGTTCTCACTATATTTATCCATCCAACCACGTTTGATTCATTCATTTTGAGAATGGTCTCCGCCGAAACGAACGCAGGGTTGATTTAGAAGGATTTTCCTTTCCCTTATAATGGTCCTAATGACTGATAATGTCCAATGTCATTTGTTAGTTAAATGGCTAACAGCTTTAAGCAGAGTAATCTCTTTCCGTATCTCAGCATTCTCCCACCAACTGCAGCAGCATATATATGAAGCCTTGAATATCAGCTAAGACAGCCGACCATCCCTAGAATAACATCGATTAATGTACTGGTGACCCAGTGAGCTAAAAGACTATCTATCAATCCTGGATTAGTTCTAATGATCATCCATGCGAAACCCAACTATCTTTGCTCCAGATATAAAATGACAACACGGATACATTGACACAGTCAGCTGGCCTTGACCACCAATGAGCTGGAACAAAGATAGAACATGTTTATCACAACACGTATGGCAACCGATCTCACCTGACATCCATACATACTAACAAAATGAGACAGTATTTTACGCAGAGTAGTTTTACACCAAATGGCGCATACTTTGGTATTGCGAAACATGTACCTCTGAGAATTATTATGCTTTGTCTGTATGGATCGCTATAATGTCTCATGTAGCTAAGTTGACTTTATTTTCGCAATCTTGCCTTCATAATGATGTGACCACTGATAATGTCGCAACGCCCAATAATGATGAAACACCAGCCTGTCATCTGCTCTATTGCTTCGGGCATGCCACGTTGTTCTCGTTTACTATCAGACATGTACATAACATGCCCAAAACTGCTAATGAAGCAATAGCTCAGTTGACCACGCATATTTTAGGGTATACGTATTACATCATAATAATTCGTTTGCTATTTTGAAAATACATTGGGATGAATAATTAGCTGTTTTACGCACATTGAAGGCAGATTTCGTTGAAATTGAGGAAGGAATGTGCCATGATGCTGCATGAAACGAGCTTTAATCGCATGCTGTGTTGCGTCCTCATTTAGCTTTCCTCGACAATTATGTTCACCACAACACATTCTGTATCAAGTCATCATTGGAAAAAAGGAAAGCCCAGCTTTTGCAAATATCGCATAAACAGAGTCGCTATGATGTATGTAGATTTATGATAATTATACATCCATGTTGTGTTAGTTATAGCAACTCTCTTCCATTTGAACAAATGCATCTGATCTTCTGTCTATGTCAATGACTCGGTTTAGCCCATCTTTAACGCGAAATAGTCCGACACTATTTACGAATTGTATCTCTTCACCATTTAATAAAAATTCTGTTGAATATTTTGAAACTAATTTCGCCGGGCGCTGTTGTAGCATCCGTCACATTACTTTCGAAATATTCAACAGGTTACCTGTATAATTTTCTAGAAATTGATAGTCAGGGAGTTCAGGGATCGATCGATCTCAACACAAGGGATGGGTGGGTGGAGTCTAACTAGTGATGGGCGGGGCGTAGCTAAAACTGGAAAGGTCCATTGATCCGTATTCTAGCAACAGATGGGTATTTATAAAGATAAACACGAGATGATGAACTCACACACAGAAAACGAGAGCTATGGGCACGTTCACCCAAGTCGAATGACGCACAAGGAAATAGAATACCCACTGATTAAGCACTAAAAAGATGTAGACTTGTGTCCTTTGTTTTTAGAAAAATTTACTCTCAAAGAAATACATCACATAAATATTCAGCAATTTCTTTAGTTACATAGCAGATTTGATTGAAAGATTCGAGAGCGAATACATTTGTCTCATGTACGCATGCCGCAAATCAAATATTTCTCACACGCGAGGACACTTAGAGAAAAGCAGGCATGGTATGGATTAATATCATTGCACATTATGCATGTTTATTGGAAACAAGTGATACTGACAGCATCTAGCTTAGTTAACTGTCTGCCTGCTGAATTTCTGCAGAATACGTTTTCCATGGGGTGTAGCTCTGAATCTGCTGAATATTTTGAAAACAATTTTACTGAAAGTCAAATTGTATTCAAAACATTCTGCAGGTCCAGAGTTGTTACCCATGGAAATTGTTGTCTGGTGACTTGCATCGGCTAGTTAATCAATCTAAGCTGTCAATCAAATCATGTTAATTGCGGCAGTTTTGTCGGTGGATATGCGTGTCCTGTTAAAACTTGATTTTGACAACTCTCGGGCTGTTGACATACACATATAACATGTAGTAAAATTCAGAATCCCCTGTACTTCAAGACTAGACCACATAGGTCTAGTAACCCTGTGATACATGCGCATGTTAGTGAAGCGTCTGGCATCAGCACATGCTATTCCCAATCATGAATAATTCATATTACTTTACCATATTGCTCGAGTAGTGACCTGGCCGAATGACACGTCTTTAGTTATCTCCACAGAAACACATTAAGTACAGTCGAGGGGATGAGGCAATGTTGCTGGCCATTTGCTGCCAGAAATATGTTACTTAGATAAAAAGGTTTGTAGATGGCTGTCCGTTGTAAATAATGATCCTTCTCTCTCTCTCTCTCTCTCTCTCTCTCTCTCTCTCTCTCTCTCTCTATCTCTCTCTCTCTCTCTCTCTCTCGGGAATTCCCGACATTGTTATTTTATATATCTTATTTATGTGTCATTTTCGGCTCTATTGAGAGACAATGACGAAATCTATAATCAAAATAGGTTCACTTTGTGCCATTTTGTCAATTCAGTCATCAATGCCAAGTACAATTACTATAATTCCTACAATTGAGATGTCTATCTATCTGAAATTGTGGCTTCATTAGAAAAATATAATCCACGTTCAGTTAGATATATATGTCTGACACGTTTAGAGGAAGACAATGGCAGCTTTATGGTTTTTGCGGGAAATCTATCCTCTTTCGGTCGAGCTGTGAGATATGGCGCAAACCCCTTTATGACCTGAGAAAGATTTGGTACGCGTGTTAGTCTGTATCCAGACAAGAAAAGTAAGATTCAAAGGAAGTACGTTTTACCACTATTGTTTGTTTTGACGGGCTTTCGAACATACATATGCTTCATCAAGTCAGATGAAGCACATTTAAGTGCGAAAGCTCGTCAAAATAAACTAAGTTATTTTTAATGAATTCTGTTTTTTATGTTTTGACCCGAGATCATGTCAAGGAAATTCTGCTGTATTTTCTGTAATTATGACGTATATGTTACTCGAATATTTACTCTTCACACAGAAGTTCTAAAGAATTTTCGATCATTGAAACATAATAGGGATACATTTCTAGCTACGTTCCGGCCAATTTGTCAATATGTTTGGATTGTTTTAATACTTTGAGCCACAAATTCGGAGTATCCCAATTTGATGGTAATCCGCAAAGACATGTAATTCAGGCTGCTACTGATGGACCATTGCCAATTTCGTGACGGACTTACGTCATCTGATTGTGACATCGGCTAGAAATTAACGTTTCTTGATACCAATGTCAGAAATTTGAGTGACAGACCAGCTTCCTCCATTGTTTAGAAAGTTCTATACTTCAAACATGTATAGTAATGTGAAGTAACCCAGAGTTCTGCTAATCAATAAATACATCATTTCATTTGATCAAAATGCAGCAGAAATAATTAATTATTTTACCTACCTTTTTATTTGGGGAGTGAAAAACATATGCTTTCATTATTACTTTTTCAAGGTCCATAAAATTTTTTTCTAACTGATAAGGAAATGAAACAAACTCGTCCAGCTTTCACTTCAGATGACACCTGCCAGTTGCTCTCAAACACGGCATGTTGATTTCACCAACATAACCATAATTCTTTTCCATGGATGGACCGAAGTGGCATGGGTGCTTATATTATGTTCAAATCTAGATGGATTTTTTACGCACATGCCCAATCGAAATCCGGCCATAGATTCTATATATATAGCAAATACTAAAATAATTTGGACGTTTTATGGTATGCAAAACAATCCTTATTTTTATTCAAACACCAGATTGACTGCTTTACGAAGCAAGGATACATGATTTTGATTTTGAAAATGGTGTTGCTGCTATCTATGTATACCGGGTATTACGAATTTATCCATGTCTAGATTTACAACAATAAATTTAGGTTGTGCGTTATTTTAGCGGCATTTGTATCATTACTTTTGCTGACAAATTCTCCTCTTGTCATATCATAAACATTGATGTCATATCACCATCTTGTCGCCATATAAATAACAAATCTACTTCCCGGTTAGAAACTGGTACCTAAGTAAACAATGGTTTTCTTAAAACTGATACTTGGTATTTACAGCAAAACTGATGGGGTGATCGAATTAAAATGTCATTTCCAATTGTATATCAATAGAGGGATCCGACATGTCACTCAAGTATATGACTTCATTATCAATTGACGTATCTAGTTCCGACATGGACATTGATAGGTCCGCCAAATGTACTAATCGTATGCCTTTGATGGATTTACAATTTAATAAATATTCTGCTGCGTATTTTGAAACTAATTTGGCTGCGAGTTGTTGCTGCCATAGGCAGTAACAGCCCTCGCTCAAATTAGTTTCAAAATATTCAACAGCTTACCTGTATAGTTACATTGAAATTGGTATTCCGGGAATTCAGGGTTCAGCGTATATACATCGATCGTAAGACAGGCAAAACGTTGGCGGAGCTTAGTTCTAAATGGACGAGGATGGCTAGAAATGGAGCGTCTATTTTACAATGATCCCCTGTATACAGTGAGCTAACGGACCTTTACCTATTAAGCTATGCCCTGACCCACTCTAGCTAAACTCCACCCACACATCGCCATTTTGGGATTGATCAATAACCGAATGCCCTAACTATCAATTTCCTGAAAATATTGCAACAGCGCACAGTCAAATTAGTTTCAGAATATTTATTAAATAGCAAAGACACAATTCGTACAACAACGCGCAGTCCGTCTTCAAATATTTGTTCATGACGTACTTATCTACGTCATTCATGACGTCATAATGACGTCATTCATTATGATGTCATTCTACACGTCCTGGATCACATCAGACAGTCTTTTACCGTATAATACAACGACGTGAGAATATATAATATGATGCCAGCCACCTATGGTTTGGCACGTGATACATTTATGATTGGATTTACTGTAAAGCTATCAGAATCATCAGAATTTAAATTGTCTTTTTATATGCCCCTAGCCCCGCCATCACCAATGATCTGCCAGGATCGTTTTTGTGAAAATTAAACAGATCTGATATTGTAAAGTACTTTGTTTACGATTATGTGATCATTTATAGCTATGGGGAAATCTGTCGATCGACAGACCAATTTATCATAACAGACAGCAAACGCCGCCCTCGTTTAATGGATTCTCATTTTTATTATATAATCATAAGTTACACATTTCATTCAGGGTTACACGCTGCTTAGCGAAGTCGTTATATCAAAGTTCATGAGGAACTGTAAACGAAAAATATATGGAAAGATTTGTCACGTGGATGATCAAGTGTCATGTTTAACATAGTACTGTCAAATATGTTCCAAAATAAAAAGGCTACATCTCTGGTGGACTCTCTGTATGCAGATACTGTATATGACATTGAGTCAGAGATAAATTCAATTCAATTCAATTCAATTAGTCCATTTACTTTATTGTGGTACAGTATTATGTAAATGTGGAGTCTTATAAGACTAACCTGAGTACTTTTAACATGATTTCGCAGATAAACACATTTAATTAACTGAAAAAGCGCATTTATGTGTGAAAGCTCATCGAAATATTAATGTTAGTCTTAACAGGTATATCCTTTGAATGATGTTATTGTTATTACTAGACTAACTAATACATCGTTTGAATAATTTGAGCACGTCAATGTGTAAAGCTAAACATGCTAACTGACAAGATATATGATATTGACAGCTTAACCCGTTAACCCTCGAATTTGTTCAATACATCGAGCCAGTTATTCCAGTGGTAAATTTTCAAAAGTAATCATCTCCTGGACTGCCAATGGACATCACTCAAGACGACTGCAAAAGCCGGTCTTTACTGATGTGAGTGTTAAAGGATTAATATGCATTAAGCTGAAGTGTAGATTCGTGTCAGCCTATTATATTATGACACTTTGAGAGATGGACAATGGCTTCACTCGCTAATAATCTTGTAATGGCATTAAATAACATTGACACATTTATTCCAATCGTCCAATGTTGTTTACCTTTACCTACCGTGCTTCAATAAAACAGGCATATGATGTTATACAAATACTATAATTTATGCCCTTTAGGTCTCCTAACCTCATGTGTTCGGTTTTATTTTTCTAATTTCGTTCTGTTAATCATCAGAATAATATTCTCGCACACCATTGAAACCAGACAAAACCCCTTTTATCAAGCAATTCCCAAAATGAATACCAATCTTTCTCGCATAGCCCTGATAGAAACCGACCCATATCGCCTTGATACGTGAATGTATATGACCGTACTCGTGTTAGCAACCAATGTAGCGACATATTGCCACATGACAATGAACTGAAGAAGATCAAGTACAATTACACTTAGCAACCCTTTAGGACATGAGGAAACGTAGGAATATTAGACACATAGTCATACGTTGAGTTTACTGTCACCAGCTGCCAGGCAGCAATAGCCTGCTCAAACTATTTCCCTTGCCTGAACTTACCCATTTAAACACTGGACTCCCTGAATGTTAATCTCAAGAAAACTATAAAAGAAACTAGTTGTGGAATATGTTTCAGCTAATTTGACTGCAACCTCTCAAACACAGCATCAGGGAACAGTTAGATTGTATTCAATATCTTCAATACTTTTGACTATTTCTTCCCATCGTGTATCTTCAAAGTTCTCCTGGAATGTCGAATTGAAAACATATCTATCTATCTATCAATACCCTGCTACGATAGGGTAATATTCAGCTAATAAATGTCAATGCTATTTGGCTATTATAGCAAAACTTTAAATTGCTTCACATAGGTTATGACAGGTTTAATATCACACTAATTTACGCAAAATACATCATGGTCGATCCACATCGATAGATGAATTTAGCCATATTGCTATACAAATGGCATGAACGCCAATATTGCATATATAAGTTCAACCCTATTTAAACAGGATGCGACATGAATTTAACACGAGACACTGTCATTAGATCCTCTTCAGGAATGACCTTAAAATTGTATTCAGGATAAGATCATGCGAGTGCGCATAAGGAGGGTAATCAATCAGCTGGTAGACACAATCCAGTTCATCATATCAGACATATTACACTCATACATTCACGTTATCACCAATGTCTTAAAACGAGTCCTCATTGTGTGACATTACTTATTTAATCCCAGAGCAATTCATGTATATTTGCCACGAACCTTTATGCATTGTTACTCAACATTATCAAAACAACTTATATAAAAGTCATTGTTATCTCTATTCTTTCATATTTTCGATGACAAAAAGGTTTCCGTGTGCAGGTGGATACTTTCTGCCATTCTACTTGATGTTTGCTACATGACATTAAAGAATGTGAATTGACAAATTATTTACTATTACATTAGAAGACCTGTTTTTGATATCAATTCTTGTCAGAGAGTAATATATGTAATGAGCTCACAGGTCCTAGAACGTATTTTGATATGCGCGCGTGCGTGCGCGCGCGCGTGTGTGTGTGTGTGTGTATGTGTGAGTGTGTGTGTGAGCGCGCGCGTGCGTGTGTGCATGCGTGCGTGCGTGCGTGTGATGTGGTGAGGTGCGTACGTTAGCAGATTGTAAGATCAAACAGAAGATTCCTGTTCAGAATGCTAGAATCTATTTATATCATATGCATTGAAGCAAACTTGAGCATCAGTATTGTCAACATAAAAGTTAGCTATCATAATTATAAATGAATCTTTACAATTGATTGTTCTCTTTGAGAGATTGACACAAATAAGTCATGTTAATCTCTCCTCCATGAGCGCAGAATCTATTAACCAATGATATGATACAAATATACTTCCTTGTGATCTTGTTTTCATAGGGTTATCTTGTATATCCCAAAGAAAAGTGAATTGCTCATGGCCATGCCATCGACATATCTGTTATGAACTCAGAAAAGAAATGGCACGGTGGATATAAAGATTATGGTGCATATTTTAAAGATTTATTTGAGTCAATAAAATGGTTTCAATTAACTATACATCGAAATCAGTATCGTTGGCGTGGTAGTGAATACCTCCTATGTATAATAGTTTGAGAAGAATTTATCAAAATTAGAATGTGTTTGGTGTTTCTTATATCTATAAACACACAGCTGTTGATGCAATATGGAACACAACAGCTGGAAATGAATATGGTTATTACCATTATGCTGACTTTGCATAACTTTGCTAGCAGTGTATACAATCTCAATCTGTTACAGCTGCTAAGCAGCATATATAGCTGTAATATAACGTTTTCCAATCCATATTTAACTGCGAATCTGTATTTATGGACCAGTTGTTGAGTTGGGCAATATCCGAAGATGTTGATGCAACGAATCTCTGCTCATATCTTTTAATTCCAAATACAATGTTGGGGCCTCTGTGTGTCCATAAAAACGTCCAAATTTGAAATGCAGGTCACCCGTACCAAAGCCACCATTCCTATGCACTGTTGAATATTTTGAGGCTAATTTGATTTGATTGTGATGCTGCATTGTGTGGGTTGTTTGAAATTGGCTTACTGGGATGAGCGATCGAATCCCATTTTTAGTGAAAATTGTATTCATGGAAAGAAGCAATCGATTCTTACAAATCTGTCTAATATGTCAGATTCGACTTCAGAAACATTGTCATGATTTACCCGAAAAGTCAGAAATAATCAGCAGAAAATTCATAAATTTGATGGATTCCATATCACTGCAGTATATATGCAGTGAAAATTTATATACAAGACTGATATAGTAATCATGAAATGCAAGATAACGGTCTTTTACACATTAACAGTTGTACTAAACATGTTGGTGTTGCAATAATAATATTAAGATACTTGACCTACTGACATAATACACTTTTGCATTCTGGGTGGAGAATATATATGTTCAACAACGCCTCTCCATCGTGCACAGTTCTATGTGGGTTTCTTCTTTTCGCTCTAGGTCGTGACAAAACTACCAATCATCCTAATCTCCTTTTTTGCTCATCTTCTTGATTGTTGATTGCATTTCAAGGCTTGTTCTGCGGCTTCTGCGTTGGCTTATTTAGGGTATGTTCAATCCAATCCAACTTGCGTTAGATAAATTGTGGGGCGATTGGTTCCAGGCTAGCTTATTGCCATAGATCTGCATTGCTTATTCCAACTCGCCACATTAATCTTAAAATGATTAATAGACATTTGATGAGGACATGTAGTTTGTTTGGCATGGTGAGTTTACTCTCCAGGTTTCTGACTCATATAGAGGGAGTGATTTGAAATTGTGAGCTTACCGATTCTGAGGTTATTATTTGTTGCCGTCGCTGTACTAGACTGGTTTTAATATGTTAATTACATGGCTCACATTTCCTATTACGGATCTGACCTCAATGAAACTGAGTAAGAGACCGATGGATACCATTCTCTCTCCCTCCCTCCCTCTCCCTCCCTCCCCCTCCCTCCCTCCATCCCTCCATCTCTCTCTCTCTCTCTCTCTCTCTCTCTCTCTCTCTCCCTCTTTGTTATTTCTCGCATAATCACGTCGATTTATCATATTGGAGAAGAAGACAACATTGACTAATTCTTATTTCACCTGGAATGTCTCATTCAGCTTCTAAATGTGAATGACGTTGCATATTGCACCAGTGTCTAGCTGTTTGACCATGGAAGTGAACTTTGTTTGTGCGCCATAGTGTTGGAAGAGGTCCGATATAGCTTCGTGGTCCACACTGGCGAATGCTCTTTTGAAGTCCACAAGAATCAGGTAGATGAATGATCGCCATTCAAATGACTGTTCTATGAGAATTATTAGCGTGTCAATATGATCAGTTCAGGAGTTATCTTTTCTGAAACATGTCCCTACTTGACTTAGTGGGTAGTCTATTGCGCCCTTCGGACAGTCAACTATGAGGTCGTCAAGACTTTTCCTGGCAATCATAGGAGAATAACATATTTCTAATTATTGCATTGACCAAGGTGACATTTCTGGGAAAATAACCAGTTTTTCATATTTTCGGAAACATTGGATAGAACATCTCATTTGTATTAGTCTTCAGGTCAACGAGTATGGTATTCAGTTAGCTCCTCATTACGATAAGCCAGTTGGCAGCTAGAGATTGTAGATAAAGCTTTAGCACATATATTTGTAAAATCTAATAATAAAATGGTTTTAAAATATATTATAAAAGGCACGCTTATATTGTGCCATCGTAGCAAACTGCTTTTGAAAAAATACAATGATTTGGTCATCCATCTATGTAATCTTTACAAGCACCCCAATCCTTATAGTCTCATGTAAATAATTTGTCTCTAATTGCTATCTTCCCATTGGTAACATTCTGATTAAATTCCGAATGTTATTTTGAAGATAATTTGAGTGAAATATGTACCAGATTTGTTAGATACAGTGGAGTCAGATTTCTTAAATACAAGATGAAGGGTGGTACAATACAGCATGGAATTATCTTTCATCACATAATTGAACAATTTGGTTTTCCCCAACACTCACTTCGAGGACAACAGACACTTTATAAAATATGCATTGGGAATATGGCGCAGTTGCTGCTGTTGCACACATCGTATATGCCACTACCACGTATGCAGATTAATGATAACTCTACAGATGGGATACAAACTGCCAATGTGTGTGTAGTTCAGAATGTGTTAACACCTTAACCCTCAAAAGTTGTTCAAGGAGATTTCAATTTGCTCATTAGAAAATGTCCATCTGCAGACCAAGAGAACATTGTTTGGAAATGTACCACTGAATGACTGGCTCTGTTATCGCAGAAGCCGTTTTGGCTGGTATGAGTGTTAAAGGCTTGCTTAATGAGTATTGTGGAGTGTAGCTGGGTGTTTATAGATACACCCTGAGATGACGAGCTCAGACACAAGCAACACTAGTCTAGTCACGCCCTCCTCAGTCGAATCTGGAACAAAAAATCAGAATACTCGCAATATTAAGCAAGAATAAGCAATGGCAAAGATGCATGTTTGTCTTCTTTATTTTCAGAAAAAGCTACTTTCAGTGAAATGCATCTCATAAATATTCACCAAAACCATTCTTTGCTAAGCAGTATTGATTGCATGATTCGTTAACCAGGAAATCTTTGACATGCACACACTTCACAAACTAAAATCTCTACGTCATGAGAATGTACAGAGAAATGGTGTTTTATCAGATAACGTGATAGTATGTATGGGGGTTTCATAAACAGCGCGTGAATGAGTCTATTGGAAAATATGGGCCCATGCACACGCATTTTAGCTGATGGTATGCTTGTATACGGAAGGTTTTATAGACGATATTTTGACATGTGCGAGTCCAAATATGCTAATATGTATGAGATATTTATCGCAGAACCAAAACGAAGTTTGATCCGAAAGTTGAACGAGCGGATCTATCTCAGATAGTCATAAAATATGAGTCGTTTGTTCCGAACAATGCTGATGCTATAATTACTTCATATCTGGCTGGTATATGACTACCTTAAGGGACATCTCTAAGGTCGCGAGAGATTTATGGATTAAGCATGGCTGCACGAAATATCTTGTTGGTTTTAAAATAACACTTTGTGTCTAACGACATTATACTCAATCCATATCGCATATGTATTAAAGAAATGGCGTAGATAAACGAATTTAACCATGTTAATACAGAAATGGTACAAAGGACAATATTGTATATATAAAGTCAACCGCGTTTAAACAGGAGATGACACAAATGTGGCACGTGCCACCGCCATTAGATGTGCATCAAGAATAACTTTATAATCAGAATGTCTAACAGAGCTCATAATGGACATTTCCAATTTATCCATCAATCATATGCTGTCATAATCAACTAAGTGACTTATAGGAAAAGTCATAATTAATTATGTCATGAATCTCGTAAATAAGTTCGTCACGAACGCTTAATGGATAACGGCAGCAACAGTACCCAGTCAAATTAGTTTCTAAATATTCAGCAGCTTACCTGAACATCTTTCTGAAAATTGACAATCACGCAGTTCAGGAATCGATCGATCCCAACAAGGCGAAGTGTGGGTGGAGCCAGTGTTTCTCATGGCATCTAAATTTTAGAGGTACCAGGGAACCCACACCCCGCAACGTGGAAGTCCCCAGCGGAAATCTGGGGGGTCTCAAACTGAAATAAGGTGTTCCCAAGCAATATGTCTCAAAAAGATGGTATGATGGACTTGCATAGTAAAATTATGGTAGCCCCATGCTAGCCTTTGCAGGTATATTTGTGCAAAAACCTATAAGACTACTTGATATTACATTCTTACAAGATTTTCAGGGGTCCCATGAGACCCACTGCTACTACATTTGGGGGTCTCAAGCTGCGTCTTGCGGGTATATACCTTCAAAAGGACCCTTATGAGAATCCCTGGGTGGAGCTTAGCTAGAAATGGTCGGGGCATAGCTAAAACTGGATTCCTCAATTGTACATCATTTAGAATACCTTTATGTGTACTCGTACTGAGGGAAATCCCAGTTCATCAACACATAGATATTACTCCAACACCCTCGCAATGTTATTCAAGGCTTGGTAGGGGCTTATTTTATATTGCATACGCTCACGATGTTTTGTTAAATTCCCCTGAACCTTCATGGATTTATAATCGATATTCTTAAAATAACTTTAGTGAATTTCATTGGTGTCATTATTTGTTACCGTGGTTTCGAAAACGACAAAGCCATCCTATGTGCGTGCCATGTTTCTGGCATTCTGTTTGGAACATGTCATTAGAGATCATAATGTCACTGATTAATGATTTACTATTGCAATTTATGTTTTGATATTATATTTATCACGCACGCACGCACGCACGCACGTACGCATGTACGCACGCACGCACGCACGCACGCACGCACGCACGCACGCACACACGCACACACACACATACACTTTAGCGAAAAGCGGTGGATTATATTTTCGCTTCCGTCCGTGCGTGCGTGCGCGCGTCCGTCCGTCCGTCCTTCGTGCGTGCATCTGTCACGCACACAGGTTTTCTTTCGATGACTTTACTTTTGCTTGGAATATTGTGACAACACTTCATGGGAAGGTTGGCTATGGTAGTAGGCAAATGCACCTTAGTTTGAGGCTCAGTCAGCCCGTCCGTCCGTCCGTCCGTCCATCCCTTTGTCTCTGAATTTGTATCCGTCCGTCCGTGCAAATTTTGGGTTTTCGCTCAATAACTTTATCTTTGCTTGGAGTATTGGGACGAAACTTCATGGGAAGGTTGGCTATGGTAGTAGGGAAATTCACCGTAGTTTGAGGACCAGTCATTCCGTTCCTCCGTCCATCCATCCCTATGTCTCTGAATTTGTGTCCGTCCGTCCGTACAAATTTTGGGTTTTCGTACAATAACTTTATCTTTGCTTGGAGTATTGTGACGAAACTTCATGGGAAGGTTGGCTATGGTAGTAGAGAAATGCACCTTAGTTTGAGGACCAATCATCCCGTCCCTCCGTCCATCCATCCGTTTGTCTCTGAATTTGTGTCTCTCCGTCCGTACAAATTTTGGGTTTTCGTACAATAACTTTATCTTTGTTTAGAGTATTGTGAGGAAACATCATTGGAACGTTCGTTATGGTAGTAGGGAAATTATTTTGTGGGTCAGTCAGCCCATCCCTCCGTCCATCCATCCCTTTGTCTCTGAATTTGTGTCCGTCCGTCCGTGCAAATTTGGGTTTTTTGTTCAATAACTATATCTTTGCTTGTAGTATTGTGACGAAACTTCATAAGAACAGTGGCTATGGTACGAGGGAAATGTACATTATTTTGTGGGTCAATCAGCCCGTCCCTCCACCCGTCCATCCCTTTGTCTCTGAATTTGTGTCTGTCCGTCCGTGCAAATTTTGGGCTTTTGTTCAATAACTTTATTACGAACATGGCTGCCGTTGCGGGGGATTATTTGATCTATATCATCTAGTCTTTTAATTTGTAAGCCCTAAGAACATAAAGAGGGCCTGGTGGCCTACATGATCCTACATCTATTTGATGCGGACGTGCGTTTGTGTTTGTAAGTTGTCTGCTCATGTAGATGTAACGGATGCTTGAGTAAGCGAGATGTGTTCGTATTTGTAACAGTGATTTGCGCGGGTATATGTGGGTGCACGTGATTTGGGCCACCGTGCTTTGGTCAAAGAAATGTATGTAGCAATTAATTATTTGTGTCATTGCAATCAGACAGACTGGATACGATGATTTCTTGATGGATAAGTAATAGGCTGTTAAATATTATGAAAATAATTTAATTGGAGGATTTTTCAGCTTAAGGCAATGTCCTTCCTATCAAATTAGTTTCAAAATATTCGGCAGCTTTTCTGCGTAATTACTGTGGAATTGATGTACTGACTGGTACATCGAGGTTCAAAGGCTAATAGAAAAATTGAAAGCAAAAGAAATATTGTTTTTCGGCATTAATAAAAGAAGAAATAGCTTCATCACACCTTCACATTTCATATTTCTTGTAGATAAGAGAACCCATGCATTCCATGATTAATGGCAAGGTGCTACTAATTCCATGATCCCTCCGGGGACAACGCCTTAAAGTGTTACTGGATCAAACCCTTTATAATGGTAGAATCTATGTTTATCATACGTAGAAGCAAATATCACGTTAAGCATTCTTATAGTGAAATTTAGTTACCATTGTTAAGGAAACATTGTAAAAACACTGATAGTTATCTCGGAGGAATTAATACACACGTGTTAGAACTGTGGAATGAGTTCTGTGGCATGAGATCATCACATTCTCTCCATCCCGAACATAGCATACGATAACATATATAACATGCTGCACATTTATTTGGCGTGATCTGGTTTTCACAGGGTTCTCATGTATATACATATCAGTTATAAACTCAGATAGTAAATGCCACGATGGAATCCAGGGTGCATGATTCACGCGATTCATTTGAGCCAATACAAGTTAGGCTTGCGCGATTACGTGATTAAATCGAAAATCGCGATTATGATTTAAATCGTGAATTTATATGTTTAAAAATTAAATAATCGAATAATCGTGAATATTTGCTATTGCATAACTATTTCAAATCCTAACTTTCAATTACTTTTTAATGTGATCGGTTATGAAAAATGACAAGTTTTCTTAGTGAATGTATGTCCATTGCATGGCAAGCGAAGACTATATTTGAAAATGTATTACTGGAATGCCTGGCTCGAGAATCGAGGCAGGCATTCCAGTGATACATTTTCAAAACAGTCTTCTCTTGCCCTGCAAATGGACTGTTCTAAACACCATTGCAGTTTTCGTCATTGATATTCTTTTGTTGGTATGTCTTGGTAATTTGTTTCTAAGCTGATTAATCGAGTAATCATGATTATTTTTTAATAATCGATCACGATCACTCAACGCAATAATCGCACACGCCTATTACAAGGACTTTCAATAAAACAGACGACGAGATCTGTATCATTGGTAGTGACAAAATAATAATGTTGTTGCCATAATGTTCGCTGGCTGTTGTCGTAATATGGGCTGCAGTATTTAGAGGAGAAAGAAGTCAGTGCCAGGTGTTGTCTCTACAAACACACATTTGTTGATATAATATGGAACAAATCAACCGGAATTGAAGATAGTTATTAATATTAAGCTGACGTATATACCTTTTCTAGCTATGCATAAAGTACCGATCTGTTACGGTTACTAAGCAGCATATATATGCATAGCATAATATTTACCGATCCATATTTAACAACGAGCCGGTCTAGATTGTTATGTCGGGTCTTACAGTTTCAAATTAAATAGCTTGGCATCTGCAAAATTTTTTGCCATTTCAGCCGTGAAATTGAACTCAACCATTACCAACGCAATCCATTCATTTATTGCTTTGAATATGTTGACGCTAATTTTACTGGAAGGTGACACTGGCTTATTTTGATAAATTATTTTATTCAAGCCAAGATGTAATCTGTGTAATATATCGCCGCTGTTCGTAAAAGTCGCGCAGCAAAGATGGTCCATGTTCGGCCATGTGGTGGTAAGGATATCAGAAGACACACCAGCACGCAGAGTCTTGGAATTCGCCCTACTAGGAGCCAACAAATACAAAGACGGTGGGGGGGGGGCATTGCATAAATATGTTAAATGTGCTCCCAGGTGACCTCAAGAAAGCAGGAGCCGGTAGAGTCAAATCAAGACCCGAGCAAGCTAAAGGTTAAAGACAAACTGCGCAAAAGCGAGGAATGACGGATTGCAGCTGTATAATGTTTTAACTACTGCAGCCGCGGAATACAGCAATCATACATACATAAGATGCAATCTGGCGACTATTATGACAGTTTACGATTGCTATCGATATATAGCCAGCCGATGGTTTATCATTTGATAGGCTGCATAATCCATTTGATATCTGTGTGAAATTATAAAATGTTATTGATATAAGAATTATTCAAATCGTGCGCGATGAAATGTCTGCGTCTGGCATATTATCAGTCGCGCTACACATGTTAGTGTGAAAATAATAATATTCAGATTCATAGAAGGTATATTTTTCAGCTAAATCAAACCATCTTTGATAAAGCTTTGAGCACATATCACATGGTTTTAAAAATTAACAAAATTTGTCTTAAACGGCAAACCTTTAAATGGCCATAGACAGCAATAGTACGAAGTTAGTTTCAAAATATTCAACAGCTAACCTGTATAGTTTTCTGGAAATTGATAGTCAGGGAGTTCAGGGATCGATCGATCCCAACACGGGCGAAGCGTTGGTGGAGTTTAGCTAGAGATGGGCGGGCCATAGCTAAACCCGGAAGGGGCTATTCTGTTAGCCTACTAGAGATACTCTCAAATAAAACAACGCGTTTCTCATAGTAACAACATTTCATGAAATATATCAAATTGTAGTTCTTCGACAATGTTTGTAGCATTTCATATGCAACTGTACTCCAAAAGCATATGCTATTTTCCAGTATGTATGCATGATTACTGTATTTTGCGACTGTATTAGTAGAAACATCCTACAGCTGCAATCAGTCCTTCTTCGCTTTTCCCCGATGTGTCTTGTCCTCAGCCAAAATCCTTAGCTTCCTCAGGTCCATTCTCGACTTGAGTGTACCTAATCCTGCTTTCTTGAGGTCACCTCGTAGCACGCTTAGCAGATTTATGCAATGACGTCCTCTCATATTTGCTGGCTCCGAGTAGGGCAAATTCCAAGGCTCTCTGTGCTGGTGTCTCTTCTGACATCCTTAGCACATGGCCAAACATGGACCATCTTTTCTGGGTGACTTTTACAGACAGCGGCGGCGTATTACAATCTTGTATAGTGCATCATTGGAAATTATGCTCTCTGGCCACCGGTGTCCAGTGATGGTGCGTAGGTGTTTGTCTAGAGATGCCTTTGGAGCTGCCCAGATGTTCCAGATTTTCCAGTATGGTATATATTTGATTCTCGGCTGGTGATATTAACCCCTCGTGTCACCCGCGCCTCAAAACGCTCAAATTCTACCAATATTAATTAACCATTTAACGGTCAACCTCGTTTCCAAGAAAAATAATTTTCTCACTTAAATTTCCTACAATGGGACATTGCTCATCGCCACTACAGGTGCCGTTTTGGCAGGCCGGACGATTCGTGGATTAATAGTCAAGAAAATCGAAAATTTAGCCTAGCCAGTGTCCATATATAGGCCAAACGTGACCATTTTGAAAATTTATCACTGAAATGACTGGCTCGGTATCCGAGCCAGTCATTCCAGTGCTAAATTTTCAAAAATTGGACACTCTTGGCCTACAAATGGACGTTTCTCAAGACCACTGCAGAAGAAGTTTTTTTCCCATCTTAAGATACAATTTGCGCCTGGAAGGTCTTTTAACCCTTTAATGACTAAATTTATTTAAAAAATTAAAATATTTACTTATTGAATGTCCATGTGCAGGCCAAGATAATACTATTTTTGAAAATTTACCACTGGAATCACTGGCTCGGTTATCGAGCCAGTCATTCCAGTGGTAAATTGTCAAAAATAGGACACTCTTGGCCTACAAATGGACGTTTCTCAAGACCACTGCAGAAGAAGGTTTTGGCTGATATGAATGTTAAAAGGTTAAGCATGAGGTTTATCAGATCATAACTTTATCCATTGACAGACTAAGAGATTATTTTTGAAAATTTACCGCCAGTCGTTCCAGTGGTGAATATTAAAAAATAGTCTTCTCTTATCCTGCAAATGGACATTTGTCATTTGGCAAGTTTGATAATTAAAACGTTAACTTGACACAAAGAGGGGTTAACCTGTGGTAGACGCGTTAATTTATAAATATTTATAACCTGCTTATAACATGTGTTACGTTTAAACACGATCTTTATAGACTTGGCAAAGTGTTTGCACATACACGCACTTGTTTAGCAATGTCACAGTACACGTGCTAAGATTAATAAAGTAGTGGGAATAACTATAATGCTTATATCATGGTAGAGAACATTGGGATCCATTTCTAGCTATACGCAATCCATTTCTTGCTAATCTCCGCGCACTCTGTAGGCATGATGCAGTCCATTTAAAACTTTGAAACCGTAGTTCCAAAAATCTAAATTCTAAGCGAACTATCCAGCTGCGCCCGTGTTCCCGAAACTCTCGTTAGGATAGCGATATCGTTCCACCATACTAAAGCAGCTGCCATATGCAATAAAATGTTTCATTCAACTTGTTTCCAAAATAATAAGACGCTTTTATTGTAACAATTTGCATACATATTTCTTCCTCTAACGCTTTCAACCATGCAGGTCTGATAACAAACATTAATTTTGCCGTAAGAAATATTTGGTTGAATGTTTTGAAACTAATTTGACTGATAGGTATAAACATTTTTCAGTGAAATTAGTTTCAAAATGTTCACCATCTTTCCTTAGAGCATGCGCTCTCTACAGTAAGGTCGAAATTATCTTCAAAATCTCCATCAGCTTTATTGTGTGCATAGTTTAAAGTAGCAATATAAATATTTCTGCTGAGTACTTTGAACACATTTTACTTTCGAAAGATGTTGCTTCATATGGCAGAAACAGCTTTTTTCCGGTCAAATTAAATTCAAAATAATTATTCAACTGTGAACAGCCTTCCAGTACACTAGTTTCATTCCACAGCCTTTATAAATTTGTCTGCTATACCAAAATGGTTGATGGCTTGACTTTTATTAATGGCATTGTCCATTGATCTTTATCAGCACACTTATGTGAATTGACTCTAGCTAGAGTATAATTGCTGAGCAATGATGTTCTAAGCAATCAATAGCATATGAAGAAAAGAACAGGACATGCTGTTAACACATACTGTGGCAGACTTGAACTTTCTTTACAATTCTACATTTGCTGTTTTTGCTCCTTTTAACCCTTTAACACTAAAGCTGGAACAAACAACTTTTGCAGTGGTGTTGAGAAATGTCCATTTCCAGATAAATATAGGATTACTTTTGAAAATTTACCACTGGAATGACTGGCTCAATAACCAAGCCAGTTATTCTAGTGGTAAATTTTCTAAAATAATCTCATGGTCTACAAATGGATATTTACTTTGAGAAAACTAAAATTTGCTCAAACAAATCTGAGCCTTAAAAGGTAACTTAATTCTCTAATGATTTAGTAAACAACCTGTTTCTATGGTAGCCTAATGTAAAAGCTGTATAAGAATTTGATTAAAGTTATCACTGCCTGATATAGCAATAACATTCAGTCAGATTATCATATCTAACTGGCATATTTTTGAGAATAATAGCATGTTGTAAATATCACAAGCAGATATAGAATAACCCTTTAATGGTCAAGATTGGGCAAGAAAATCAAACCTTTGGCCTAGGAAATCTATTTTGCAGGCTACAAGATCAATATTTGAAAATTTACTACTGGAATGACTGGCCTAATACTCAAGCCAATTATTCCAATGGTAAATTAATATCGCTGATACCTGGAAATAAAGTTGCTGCCCATGGCATCAACATCTTCCAGTCAAGTTAGCGTCAATATATTCACCAGCTTACCTGAATGGTTACATTGAAATTGTGATATTGGAATGGCACATGTATAAGAGCAGCTATGCTGCAAATTGAAAATATTGTAAAAAATCTATTAGAAAACCTGGAATTGTAACTGAATTGTAACTGAAAAGTAACTGAAATTTCAGTTACTTTTGCATTGTAACTGGCTTCATTTCAGTTACTGTAACTGAAAAGATTCTTCAGTTACAAGTTACTTCAGTTACATGAAAAATGTAACTAAGTTACAGTAAGTTACAGTTACAAGTTACAGTTACCCCAGCCCTGGAGCCGATGCTGCTGTTTACTAAACTGCTTTGACCTGAACCATGAACAATACCGTACTGTGTTATTAAGCATTTACTACACCGCTGTTGTCTTACGCGCTTTCACACTCAAATATGAAATCTGATTAATGTTTTCAGACTAGCGTTGTAAAAACACGCACGCACGCGTTCATGCACGCACATACTATCAGACACACAACAGACGCACGCACGTATCAAGTCAGCCTTGAGCAAGCCAGAACCACCACCACGTCAGCTCCATATCAATTCCTTGCTTCCTAGTATATTCTACTATATCTGTGCCAACAAATTCAAATACTTACATATTGAATTCCATTTGCAGGCCAAGAGAAGACTATTTTTGAAAATTTACCATTGGAATGACTGGCTCGATTATTGAGCCAGTCATTCCTGTGGTAAATTTTCAAAAATAGTTTTCTCTTGGCCAGCAAATAGATATTCCCAAAGACCACCACAGAGGCCGGGTTTGGCCGGCTTCGTCCTTAAAGGGTTAACCGTCTCTCCAGGTTAAATCTACCCCCTTTAATAATCGTCTGTAATGCTCTTTCTGATCAGTAGATACGGCGAATAGATGTATCTGTCAAATACAATCATGGGTTTACTGTGAATTAGAAAGCTTGCCATTTCCCTGGTAATGTTACTGATGACTGATAATATCTAGTGCAATTTGCTAGTCAAATGGCTGTTGTCAACTTTAGACAAATGAGTGCAGATTTAAACACAGTAATCTCTCATCGTATCTCACAATTCTCCTGGCCACAACAGCAGTATCTAATCTGAGGTCTTCAATGCAGCAAAGCCAGCTGACCGTCCTTAGAGGAAAATCGATTACTGTACTGGTGCCAATATAAAAATACTATTAACCCAGACGATCTGCTCGCGATTGTCCACGCGAAGTAGAAGCGCATTTACTCTGGCATATAAAAATGGCAATAGCGATATGCTACTGACACTATCAGCTGACCTCGACAATAAATGTGCTGCAAGAAACACATCATATTGCCAACAATAATGACAACAAATCTTTCCTGACATCCATGCATTTTAACGAAATGAGACAGTATTAGGCTGAGCGTAATTTTACACCAATACCCGACTTTGACATGGTGAGACATGCTCAGAATTATTATGTTTTTATCTGTATTTTCCTGGAGGACCCAATCCATAGATCCGCATGTAACTGGCAGGTCGCTCTTATTACCATCTTTACTTGGTAATGTTTTGCTCAGTGGAAGTATCAAATGACACAATAGCTTCCACTTCGGTGTGCGTTCGCGCTTACTGCGGTATCAGACACTGTTATGGGAAGCATGACAAGCATAACATTACTGTTGAGCAATAGCTCAGTTTATCATGTATGTTGTTAGATGACATTTTTTGTATCCCATTGCTAATATGCAATCCATCGTTCCATTTTATCGATCGACCATCTGACGTCATATGACGTCATCATTGACTATGTGACGTGTATGATGACGTCGTAATCATTACGCCATGAATGATTCGATATAGTCCGTCTTTAACGCTTAATAGTCCGACACGTTGTACGAATTGTATGTCTTTACCATTTAATAAACAGAAACTAATTTGACTGAGCACTGTTGTTGCCATAGGCAGCAACAGCACGCAGCCAAATTAGTTTCAAACTATTCAACATTTTACGTGTATAGTTTTATGGAAATTGATAGTCAGTGAATTCAGAGATCGATCGATCCCAGCACGATCGATGTGTGGGTGGAGCTTAGATAAAGTTGGGCGGGGCATAGCTAACAGTGAAAAGGTCCATTCCACCTATTGTACACATCTTCTAAACAGAGTCGCTATGTAGGCCTAAGCGTATTTATGATAACTATCCATAGACATATAGGATTAAGTATTAGTCTACCAGAAAGTACAGATGAAAATCAGTTCGTTTGACATAAAATCTGGCAAATGTTTGATTGTGTCATGTTGTAGTATCCAGCTTCAGGGTTACAGGCAGCGTGGTAGTACGAGTGTCTGCCTGGGACCTACACTCGACGGCGCCGCCCATTGTTCCCTACCATACCATAGCGCGAGATTGTGCAAATATGAGCACCATTTAGAGTCAGGGTTATCAGAAAAAGAGATGACGTTTGCTATTCTCATGGTAGATTTGCGAATGGCCACTCAAACTGTTGCGTTAATAGGCCTCTACTATTTCTTATAAATTTTTTGGTCAAATCATTTGAGGAACTATGAAAATGTCTTTAGCTTTGACCGCAGAGTAAGATATGTCAACTGGGCAGTGTTGCGACGGACAGAGTGCTTGTAACAGAATATATTGATGTCGATACTTACTCGCCATCTTCATTGTTGCTATCATCGTCAGTTGACCTATCTTCATGTTCATCCTCGATCTTGTCACGTTCACTCTTTTGAATATCCGCCAAGATATAGGGAGGTATCTTACCCTCACACGACTTGCGTGTCAATCTTTGGTTTAAATAGAAATTGGTTTTGTCTGACAGGAAGCGCGATAAGACACGTACTGTAGAACGTCGCCCATAAAGCTAATTACAAAGCAATTAAATTAGTGTGTGGCAGAAAATAGATACACACGCGTTATTATAATATTTCCAAGTACTCGATGGCATAGTTCATATTAATATATTATATAGTTATAGTTATGATACTTAACGTGGATCGTGCTGAAGAGAAACCGATGGAGAAGACAATGCATTGGGTAATTGGAAAAGCTGACCAGGTGCCAACGTACCATCGTATGTGGAAACCAAATAATCACATTTGAGCTTAATGGTCATTTAAGGCGACTTACTGAGTCGATATATTGGCAGAGAAGTGTTGATACCTTGATATTAGTTTCTTCGCTTAAATTGGTGTTACAAGAAAGCTTGGACGGTTAGAGGCATTGGAAAGATATGATTTGAAATGAGATTATTAAAGAAATAGTCTCTTTTGTGTGCTTAGAATGGGCAGTGAAACAGATAAGGCTTCCAATCTTTGTTCACCACGTACAGTCCAGATATTATTCTATGTCAGTGCATGGGTGTTGTTGATTATGTACATGACGCCTCTTCCACAGATCTTCCTAATAGGTGACTCTGCTGCCAAAATGGTGGTGAAGTTTGCACAATTACGCGTTATTGGTGGTTTTGATCAGGGACACCCCCAGCCGAAGTTATGCCTACGCGTAATATCGTAAACCTGAACGTGTATACTAAACTACGGCATTGTCAAACGGTTGCCAGCTTTCCAGTCAAACGAGCTCATATGTATGCCTAAATCCTGTCACTAGCTCCCGGACTAAATAATAAGTCAGTTCAAATTAGGCTAACGGCAACGTGTCTGATGTTCAGTACGTGTTAATTGATTCATATTCTAGCAACAGATGGATGTTTATAAAGACAACACGGGACGATGAGCTCACGCACAGGCAACACCCGTTCTAGGCACGTTTCACTCAGCTCAATGGCGCACAAGAAAACAGAATACTCGCTGGCCAAGATATAGTAAAGATGCAGACGTGTGGCTTTTGTTTTCAGAAAAAGTTGCTTTCAATTAAATTCATCTCATAAATATTCATCACAATCGTTATTTACCTAGCAGTATCGATCGGAAGATTTTCGAGCGATGGGATTCGGGACATAATCCAAACAGTTGCAATGCGTGCGTGATAACGTAGGGAGAATTTGCTACATGAGTCCATATTCCCTCCACAGCTTCCTGCACATAGCCCTTGTTCTATTGACAGCATCTGGCTTAGGTAATTAATCTGGTCTGTCAATCTAATTATGTCAATTGTGGGCGGTTTACCCGAGGTCATGACGGCATGTATGTGAGTTTTCTCGGACATGGTAACGATATGCATAGAGGTTCATGGGGGTGGGTGGGTGGGTGGAATTTGAGGTCAGGTCTGGGAGGCTTATTAGAGGATTTGACGGAAGGTATGGTAATTTAATCTGAGAATATGACGGCATGCACCAGAGTTTGATCTGTGGATATCGCAGCGGCTATATGGGGTTACGTTTAATCTAATGATATGACGGCAGGTATCATGTTGTTGTGGTGTTAATCTGTCTATGACGGCACATGCGGTGGTTTAATCCGAGGATCTGAGGCCGCTATGGAAATTTAATGTAGCATATGACAGCAGGGATGATGCTTTAATCTGAGGATGTGATGGAATGTATGGGATTTAATCTCATGTTATGACAGCATGTGTGGACGTTTAATCTGAGCACATGCTGGCCGGTATGGTGACATTATGGGCGGATATGATGAGATGTATGGGGTTTAACCTGGCGATATGATAGCTTAATTTGAGGATATGGCAACAAGAACTGCGCTAATTTGAGTGCACGTATAGGGGTTGCTCTGAGGATGTGAGGGCGGGTACGGGAGTTTTATTGAAGAATATGATGGCCTGTTTGGGAGTTTTCCCAGATGATATGACAGCATGTATGCCATGGCTGCGAGACAGGCACAGCATGACTATCGGAAAGTCGTTCAAACGAACCGTCATCATTTAATTGTGAACATTTAAATAGTAAGTTCAAACAATGTGACTACGATTCACAATCTCAGGAGAATTACTTTTGGGTAGATTTGAAACTGTATCTTTATTTCAATTAAAAATAATAATTATTATTATTAATCATTGTTCTATTGATTAATGATTCTACGGCAACTATAATTGTAATTATCACTCGATCACATCAATGCCAATTGGAAAGATCACTTTGTAACATCGGCGATACCGGGACCTTTCCAGTTTTAGCTATGCCCCGCTCATCTCTAGCTAAGCTTCACCCACACCTCACTCGTGTTGGGATCGATCGATCCCTGAGCTCTCTGACTATCAATTTCCAGAAAACTATACGAGTAAGCAGTTGAATATTTTGAGACTAATTCGACTGGGTGCTATTGCTGCCAACAGCGCTCAGTCAATTTAGTTTCAACATATTCAACAGCACGTTTATTAAAAGGCAAAGACATAATACTCGTACGGCGTGTCGGACTATTACACGTTAACGACGGACTCAATCAAGTCATTCATGCCATAATTAATTATGACGTTGTCCTACACGTCACTTAGTTGATTGCCATACGATGACGGCATCTGATGGATGGATAAAGTGGAACGGTCAATTGTTTGGAATCAATATAAAATCCGAGTAACGATGTCTAAATCGCAAATGTGAATACTAGGATACACTGAGATAAAGAGATAAATGATATAATGATGTAATGGTCGAATGACGTAATGATATAATGACATAATGATGTAATGATAGAATGGTAGAATGATAAATGATTAAATGATTAAATGATTAAATGATTAAATGATATAATGATATAATGATATAATCATACAATGAGATAATAATAAATATATAAGGACGATGATTATGATAGCAAGAAATGTCAACATTCCTATAATATTGAGAATTACCCTTATATGACTGGCCACGACAGATGATAATGAGCTTTGTAAATATGTCCCAAAGTACTTAAAAAGCATTGATGTTAATAATAAAAATAATAAATGGACCTTTCCAGTTTATCCATTCGTCATATGACATCATAATCAACTACGTGACGTGGTGGGGGACGTCATAATCAATGGAGTCATGAATTCCGTTGATAAGTTCGTCGGGAACGGATAATTGGAGACGGGCTATGCGTTGTTGTACGAATTGTATGGCTATTATTTAATAAACATGTTGATGAATATTTTGAAACTAATTTAACTGGGAGCTGTTGCTGCAGCAACAGCACCCAGTCAAATTAGTTTCAAAATATTCAACAGCTGACCTGTATAGCTTTCTGGAAATTGATAGTCAAGAAGTTCAGAGATCAATCGATCCCAACACGAGCAAGGTGTGGATGGAGTTTAGATAGAGATTGGCGGGGCATAGCTAAAACTGGAAAGGTCCATACATACTCATATACTGAATCAGCGGCATCAACAAATGATATCTCCAATCATGGACAATGACATTGCCACTCGTCTCCCTTACTGACAAAACTGATTGGCAACGTGATCAGTGTCTCCCAGCGAACGCTTTCTATTCATACAATCGAGAGTCTGACGCAATGTTCAGTTTCGTTTGATACCAGTAAGGCCGTACTTACACACACGTGTTAGTAAATGGCTGGTTGGTTATTGTATATAACGGCCTTTCTATGCATGTCCATATGTCTAAACGTGTGCCTTTTGACAGATTGGTAATTATTCATCTGCTTTTCAAAGCTGGTTGATGAGAACGCTGAAATGGTCAGACCATTTATCATAAACATTTCTTTGGTAGAGACCGGCTCGCTGTCAAGTTGTGGTACGTTTATTCTAGAAGCAATATAGCTGACATCCATGATTTATATAGAGAGCGACCACACTTGCTAATGGAGAAATCCAATGTGGCACTCAAGTACATGACGTCATAATGTAGTACGTCACGTATAGGCTGAAAGCGCAATCAAAATGCGTAATGAATGACGTTGCTATGTCCGACATTAACTTTTCAGAGTCCTTGAGTTGTGCGAATTGTATGTCTTTACAAACGTTGAATATTTTGAAACTAACTTTGAATATTTTGAAACAATGTATTTTCAAAATATTCATCAGCTTACCTACAGAGTTACCATGAAATTGAAATTCTGAGAATTCAGGGTTCAAAGCATCTAAATCAATCTCAACACGGGCAAATCTGAGCTTAGCTAAGCATGGGCAGGACATAGCTATAAGTGGATTCACCCATTACTATCGAAATCTAGAAGGAATATAAGTTCAGGTTTTTTCCCTTTTGTTTTTCGCATTTTGTTTATGCATTCGTGATTGGTAGCAGCAACTCCTATAAATTACTATCTCCCCGAGTAAAAGATAAAATGCTTTCAGTAGCAAATACAGTTATGGCGCATTTGGAGCAAGACAATGAACGGTAATGGAGGGATCCGATCTGTCACTCAATTACCTGACGTCATAATCACATACGTCACTTGTTAGCTGTTGCCACAATCAAAATGACGCCGTCCCGTTGCGACAGCGTCTGAGTGGATTTTCTTTGAAGAATTTACAATTTAATAATCATTCCGTTGAATATTTAGAAACTAATTCGACTTAGAACAGTTGTTGCTATAGGCCGCAGCAGCCCCAGTCAAATTAGTTTCTAAATATTCAACTACTTACCTGTATAGTTACCTTGAAATTGGAATTCTGGGTATTCAGGGTTCTAATTGACCTTTCCAGTTCTAGTTATTCCCCGCCTATCTCTAGCTAGCTCCAAGCATACCACGTTCGATCCCTGGCCTAAGTGACTATAAATTTCCAGAAAATTATACAGGTAAGCTGTTGAATATTTTGAAACTAATTTTACCGGGTACTGTTGATGCTTATGGCAGAAAACAACGCCCAGTCAAATTAGTTTCAAAATGTTCAACAGCATCTTTATTAAATAGTAAAGACATACAATTCGTACAACAATGCTTAGTCCGTCAACAATTAAGCGTTCGTGACGTACTTATCTACGTAATTCATGACGTCATCGATTATGGCGTTATCCTACACGTCACGAACTAGATTATGACGTCATATGATGGATGGAGAAACTGGAAAAGGTCCATTGATGAAATCGGTTCAAATGGGAATACAAAGTGGGCGGAGAATAACCGGAAATGTATCCCTCTATGGTCACGGTTCGGAATTAGATATAGTTTCAGCTCGAGTCTCTCTGTCTAATAATAACATCGTTTCATTCAAACCGTGAAACATTTCCGTAATAATTATGTATAAGTTATGTAATGGAGGAATCCAGTTTTAGCTATGCCCCGCCCATCTCTAGCTATGCTCCACCCACCCTTTGCCCTTGTTGGGTTCAATCGAACCTTGCAATCCCCATTTCCAAAAGTCTATACAGATAAACTGTTGACAATTTTGAAACTAATTTGACTGAGTGCTGTGCTGCCTATGGTCTATTAGTTTCAAAATATTCAACAGAATATTTATTGAATAGTAAAAACATACAATTCGTACAACTTGACGGAATATTAAGCCTTTAAGACAGGTTATTGCTCGTTCATGACGCAATTAATTATGATATCAGCCTACACGTGACGTTGTTAAGTATTACGTCATCTGATTGCCTGAGAAACTGGATTCATCAATTAAATCAACTTGTTAAAAAGTATGCTACCATGAAACAAGGTGGGTCAACTAGTGACAAGAGGCGGGGTATATGTGAAGTTATTAAGAAGTGTTTTATTAACCCTTCCCACTCAAAATTAAAGAGTTTCAAATTAAATTAAAAGATGAACTTGTGTACATTTGTCAACAAATTTGGTGGAAGATATTGTTGTCGTAGACAGCAACATCGTCCACCAAAATCGTGTAAAAATGTACACCAGGTTCTTTGCTTTTGTCACAGTAATTGACTGGCTGGCAATGTTTCAACGCTATGTCACATCCCACATAGATCATATATGTATGCCTACAATTCGCCCCTGTCGAGATCAGTGACTAATTATATATTTATTTTCCACACCTGTTGCTACATCTATTACCATGTTATTATATTTTATTACTTTTATTCATTTCCAAATCTAAATACGAGTTAATGACATTTTCATATTTATTACAAGAATAAACATAGGCGTAATTAAATGTGGTACAGCATCTATGGAGGTGCATGGCCGTTCTTATTGTCGTCATTCTGCCACAAGCAATTTGGTGACTTTTGTGATATTGGGTACACATGGGGGTGGGGTGGGGTGTGGGGGGGGGAGTTGGGGGGGATTGGGTGGGGGTGCTTTAACCCTCCGAACCCGACATGACAAATTTGAAATCTAATATTTAATTTAATAAAGATTATGCTGATTATTTTGAAACTAATGTGACTGAGAGCTGTTGCACCGATCACACCGATAAATTATGAAATAATTGAGGAATAAACAGATATAGCTATGCCCCCACCCATCTTTAGCTAAGTTCTACACACACTTCGCCATGTTGAGATTGATCGATCCTTGAACTGCCTGACTATCAATTTCCATAAAACTTTACAGGTGAGCTGTTGAATATTTTGAAACTAATTTGACTGTGGGCTGTTGCTGCCTATGGCAGCAACAGCGCCCAGTCAAATTAGTTTAAAAGTATTCAACAGCATTTTTATTAAATAATAAAGACATACAACGACGCCTATATTAAGAAACTAATTTGACTGGATGCTGTTGCTGCCTATAGAATGTTTATTGAATAGGAAACTAATCAAAAACGTACAATTCGTACACCTGATAGACTATTCTAGCTACATGACAGAGCATTATCTGTCAACTATGATTGTCACGTCAATCCATATGTGACGTAATTGATTATGACGTCAATACATGAGTGACAGTTTGGATTCAGCAATTGCTTACGAATGAGGCCTTAGGGAACATTATATATGACATTACACGGGAGTCGGTATTATAAATGGTGGCAAACGTTAACACCATTAATTCGTATGTGTAGGATCGCGACATAGCTACTGCGCACTTGCTGGTACTAAATGATGGCAGACAGATTTTGTTAAAGATATTGAACATATTTTGACTGGATTTGGGTTATTTTTAAGATCTTAAATATGTGTCATAGATGGGTTCCAATTAATTGAAGATACCCGCATTTTAAGATACACCCTGTTAATTCATGTTCGACTAATACTTCGTTGTACATCCCATTGACCTTTCACTACCTTAAATCAAGATGTCGTCGTCCTGGGATGCGCAACCTGGATGGCTTTTGCACCTATGGGACGCTATGCGTGAAAGGTTTGATCGGACTAAATTTGTGCCGGCCAGATAATAATTAGATTACAGGTAATAAATGGCTCAATTACATCGACAAATTATACCTAGAAAACCGTATGACGGTCCCGGGAGTGAACAAGAACATATCTCTCTAGCTGGCGAATTATCTTTATGATTTTAAAAGCGTTTAAAGGCATCATCACAGGTTCTGCCTCCGAAAATATAATACAAGATGCTACCAAGCCTTTGGGTCTCGGGTTAGCGGGTTATATTTTAACTGCATCCTTTGAGCGAGGTAGGTTCAGCAGGACAAATCAACGTCGCTTGAACATAATTATATGGATGATTTATGATGATTTCCCATCCCATCTCCCGGTCGGTGTCCATGATTAACATTGTAAGCAATCACTAAGGCTCGTCCTGGGATGCGAGCTAATGTTGTACAGACGGTCTCTGAAGCGTTCTGACCATTATATGATATAATGTAGATTTGGTCGGAATGAAGCTGGTGTCGTTCAGTCTTAAGTTTATTGTCCCAGTTATATTTACAATGGGACATCTTGCCTCAATGCGATTTCAAGAAAAGAAAACTAACACTTATTTTATTAAAAGGTGCATTTTCACACCAAAATGTTTGGAAAAAAAATTGTTAAAACTATATACTTTTAGAAGCTTAAATTGTGTAACTCAATGCAATGAAACGAAATAAATCTTAACATGTTTATTTGTGAATTTGAATTAGGGACTCGTGCCTCTAATTAAGTTTGAAAACTTAAACAATTATATTCATTTATGCGTAAGGAAATCATCATATATTAAGATTTATTTCGTTTCATTACATCTAGGCACACAATTTAAGCCTCTAAAAGTATATAATCTTAACAATATTATCGTGAACCATTCTGCTGTGAATATGCCCCAATAAACCTTTGAAACCTAAATTCCCAGAATCGGAATTGCAAGGTATCCGTACAGGTAATGCGTTGACTACTTTGAAGATAATTTTACAGAAATATGTTGCTTCCATAGGCAGCAACAGTTCCCGGTCAAATTAGCTTCAAAATAGTCAACAGAATAGTTGTTGCATTATTATTGCTTTTTGATATTTGTCATAGGCAGCAAAGGTTCCCAGTCAAATTAGCTTCAAAATAGTCAACAGAATAGTTGTTGCATTGATATTTGCTTTTTGATAATAGTCATCTCCTGTTCAAAGTGTTTATTTAATTACATATATTAGTCGCCATGTTGTGTATGTGTTCGCAAAATATCACATAGAAGTTATCATGTACAATTTAATAAATATTCAGTTAAAATCTTTGATACAAATTTGACTGGAAGCCATTGCTAGGACATATAGCTTATTGTGGGAAAAGGTTCCTGATAAATTACCCTTAAAATATACAACAGTTTAACAGTGGGCATATCGAATAATGGTTCTGGGTGGGCCATTCAATAAGGTACACGTTTAAGAGCATGGTAATGGACCATTTCCGTTTTAGCTATGACCCGACCATCACTAAAAGCTCCACCCACACCACGCTCGTGTTGGGATCAACTGATCTCCGAACTCCTTGACTATCAATTTCCAGAAAACTATACAGGTAAGCTGTTGAATATTTTGAAACTAATTTGACTGGGTTCTGTTGCTGCCTATGGCAGCCTCCAGTCAAGTTAGTTTCAAAATATTCAACAGTATGTTTCTTAAATGGCAAAAACATACACTTCGCACAACGTGTCGGACTATTAAGCGCTAAAGACGGGCTTAATCGAACCATTCATGACGTCATGATTATGACGTCAGCATACACGTAGCGTAGTTGATTATGACGTTATATGAGTGAGTGAGGAAATGGATTCATGAATTATTTATGTGAATAATTTAACGTAATTAGCTGTTTGTTTGTTTTGCCATATACATCATCTATAAGCACATAGGGCCTATATTCTACGTTGTTCAATCGATGTATTTATGTAGTAATTTGGCAATTTGCCTTCCGCATGTTCCGAGGTCATATGAGGCGTACTGCTCTGACAATTGACTACGATGACATGTGACTGGTTTAATGCGACTGAAAAGGAACGCAACTTCTTTCAGATGCTATCAGCTTTCTTCAACCTTCCCGAGGGAGTCTTGTCCGCTGCGAACATCCTGGGTTGATTTAGGTACATTTTCATCTTTAGTGGTCCTAGATTACCATATATTTCTAGGCATGGTTGCAAAACAATTTAGTGTTATGGATGGCGTGTTTCGCGTACCTGGTTCTTGTTTACTCCTAGTGCTGAACATGCCCATGCTTTCTGAGCATGGGTGGAGAATTTCTCAGGTATTCGAAGCACATCCCAAACATTGATTAATGGCTTTGCACTACCATCACAGACAGTAGAACTGTGTTGCACAGTTTGCGATGTACTTGATTCGAGATTAGGCTACGAGGTCAGCAGTGATTCGTGATGAGTCGCAAGTGGCATTGCAGCAGCCGCCCTGTCACAGTTGCATGGCATATTGAGACACATGTGGCATCGTATCGGTGTATCTAATTGTCCATTCATAAGGATTTAACCCCACTTGTGTCAACTTAACCTTTAATGGTGAAACCGACCAAAAAACAACTTTACACTGTTCATCAGACATGGCTATTTGAAAGGCCTAAAGAAGAGTATTTTTGAATATTTACCACTAGAATGCCTGGCTCGGTTACCGAGCCAGGCATTCTAGTGGTAAATATTCAAAAACACTCTTCTCTCGGCCTGCAGATAGACACTGGCCAAGTAAAACTTTAATTTTATTAACCATTACCTCTTTAATGGTCAAGTCGGCGAAGAAAAATATCAGTGGTAAATTTATAAAAAATAGTCTTCTGAAATTCAAATATCTTAAAAAATATTTACCATCAAAATGTTTAATTGATATATCAAGTAATATGTTGAGCGCTGTGAGGCGCTGTTCACACAAGAGTGGTTAAAGGCTTCCAGAAGGACTGGAAACAATGTTTCCCATTACATAGCGGTTGGCAATGTCGGGTGAACGGCAGAGGCACAAGATTCCGCGGTTCCTTCACTTCTCCTCGCCATGAAGAAGAGCGTTCATCATTAGTCTGCTTTCTGTCAGGCAAGATGAACTCAATTTGGACCTTATTCATGAAGAGGTTTGTAGTTTTGAGTTGTTTTGCACCTAATGGGAGCAGTTTATCAAGGGACTTTTGCCAATAATTGAGATTTAATAAGTATCAAGAACTACATGCAACCATCTCTGAATACTAATGAATGTGGATTGAACAAACGCAAAATCAAATCTGTGAGTGCATTCTGACACCGCTGTGTTAAACACGTCCTATCGCATTTAGAGAGCAACCATACTGGTATAAAAATATGAACACGCGTATGCACGCACGCACCCACAAAATAGACGCGCACTTACGCAGGTGCGTATGCACACATGTCGGAATAGACGTCAATATTAAGATAAGTCAATATCAAGTTCATCCAAAGTTAGTGCCGTTTGCTTTAATAAGCAACAATTTACCAAATTCATTTGTTTCTTATCACCTCTGAATTGGCATTGCAGTGTGCATGTGTCTTCGCATAGTATAAAATGAATTTTATCATATTACTGATGGCGGTGATACTACAAACTGTGACATGGAAATGGTTATTGTCCTGTCCAGACAAATACATGCATATTTCTGGTCAAGGAATCTCCCTTCCTGTCTCATCCTGATACAGGCAGTATGAGCAACATAGATCCAAATCCCGGACGAAACAAGGCAAAATCGATTACTGGATATTGGTGCCACTATAAGATTCTATTAACCCCGAATCATGGTAGGTCTGGTGAGTAAAAAGGCAGCAACAGCCCCGATATGTTTGCTGACACAATCAGGAGGACTTGGTCGTGAATGAACTGGTCAAAGGCTCCAAGGGTACTGCTAACAATAATGGCAATATAACGGAATTCTCACTTAGCTCTCCAATTGGTAATCATCGCCTTGCCTCGGTAACGTCATGGCATGTGGAACCGCCAAATGACATTAGACGACACAGTTGTCTGCGGTTTGCTTTCTTGCCTCTGTAATGTCATATTACTTTAGGTTATTTTCAGTTGCTGACATTTATTGTACGTGACATGTATGCGTACCACTGACGAACTTGACACAATATATAGTTGGTTTTAATCTGCACAGTGTAGCTGACATCTAGTATACCATATTATTAGCCGCGTCACTAGACATAAGGGTATAGGCCAGCATGACGTGCTTCTTCTTGTTGCTGTTCTTAAGACATTTTTAATGACTTTGGGTCTCCTTGAGGGGCCTTCTCCAAATCTAGAGGGATGTATGCCCCTGGGGTCCCTAGCAGATATGACAATGTTGCGTCTAAAACGCAACAGCAACAGTTTTCAAAATAGACATTTTACGCGAGAAATGTCCGAAAAGGGTAAACCGCGCGCTCTCGCGCTCGTCCAAACTTATTTTCCGGACGACAAATCACGAGAAGCTGGCCGCCCTGTATCAGTGTACTAGGCCACATATCAATATAATAATCACTCTTCTGACAGACAATATGCTGAATGTCACACGGGATGCATATCCATATTGTTAAAACATCGATATTAAAAACATAATTCCACCTTAACAGCAAAGAGCAGAAACACCAAATTGTGTTGTAAGGAATATTCTATTTTGGAACTAAGTTGACTGGAAGCTGTAGGTGGCTGGGTGCCCTGCAAGGTTATCTTGAAATTGAATTACTGGAATCTCAAGATATACAACATTATGAGAATACGCTAATAACCATAATAGTCTGTCTATCTGTCCGTCCGTCCATCGGCCGGTCCCATCTGTTTGTCTGTCTGTCCCTCCATCCCTTCTCTCCCCTTCCTCCATCCACCTCTCTACTCTCTCCCCTCTCTCTCTCTCTCTCTCTCTCTCCCTCTCTCTCCCTCTCACTCTCTCTCCCTTTCTCACTCTCCCCTCCCCCCACTATATGCCTTGCCCTCTCTCTCTCGCTCTCTCTCTCTCTCTTTCTCTCTCTCTCTCTCTCTCTCTCTCTCTCTCTCTCTCTCTCTATCTCTCTCTCTCTCTCTCTCTCTCTCTCGCTCTCTCTCTCTCTTTTTCTCCCTTCCTCACTCCCACCATCCCTCTTTTTAATGAACATCCTACGTTATTTCAGGTAATTATATGAGATGAAAGTTAAAGTATTTTAGAACAGCAAGATAATATCGCCATTAGGCGTATATTTTCTGCTACACTCCCACGACGAGAATGTTTCTCTCTGGGAATAATTTACCATGTAATTGAGAAAATCATTACCTGACGATGCAATTATCTTGTCGTGGCTCTGGATATAGTCCCATCAGAATACCAAGATTTAAATTCCCAATGGCATGAGACCCATTCCGGACACTCCTCCTAGAACGAGAAAACATTAGTCAAAGCTAAAATGACGTGTTGGCCAGGCGCATGCACGCACGCGCGCTCGCACACATGATGGCAGGTTAATTAGCATAGAGTGAAGGTTAATATTCTACGTATAGGATATGATGATAACAAGATTGCTGCTTATTATTGTTTAAAATAAACGATAGTTGTGTCTCGTATTACTATTGATTCTCTTAGTGTACTGGCCAACCTCTCCCTTTCCCATCTCCATCCCCCTCTCTCTCCCTCTCTCTCCCTCCCTCTTTCCCTCCCTCCCTCCCCCTCCCTCTCTCCCTCGATCCCTCCCTCCCCCACAACCTCCCTCCCCCACAACCTCCCTCCCAAACAAACCTCCCTCCGCCCACAACCTCCCCCCCACAACCTCCCGCCCGCCCGCTCGCCCCTCAACCTCCCTCCCCCACAACCTCCCGCCCGCCCGCCCTCCCGCCCAGAGAGGTCGATCTAAGGTCAATCTGAGGAAGTAAATAGTGAAACATGTCTATCACGGACACAGAATGAGGGATCAAATATTGTAGCGTTTATTAACTCTTTAATCCTCAAATCTGTTAAAACATTTCAAATTTCTCATAGAAAAAGTCCATTTAATGATCAAGAGGCGACTATTTTTGAAAACTACCACTTTAATGACTGGCTCAGTTATCGGGCCAGGCATTTCAGTGATACATTAAAAAAATAGTCTTTTCTTGGGCTGCAAAAGGACATTTCGCAAGACCACTGCAGAAGGTGTTTTTGCCTGATATGCGTGTTAAAGGGCTAAAGAGAGTTCAGCGCATCTAAGTATCCTGACTTATGGCTTTTGGAGTCCAAGTATTGCAATCTTCCACGTCTGATCGCGTACTCGCGTTATAATTGCTATAAAGGATGCGCAAGTGTTGGTATTTTTCTCTTGCCAAAAGCGAACTCTCTGACATAGTTAGGATTGCAATTTATGCAAGACACTGGACTAGGCTTATAATGATTAGTCTATGATAAGTTATAGGGTCAGTGGCGGACTAGGCGATCTGGCAAATGCTACACCAATATAGCAGTACAAATATCGACGAGAGGGGTCCGATCAATGTTACTAAAACTTGTGATGTCATAAGCAAATACTTCACTCGTTAGCTGACGGCATAATCAAATCATATATGTCCGATGCGAAAGGTGGAATGGCCCGATCTTGACCATCTGAATGGATGAATCCGATCTGTCAATCAAGTATATAATAATCAATAAAGCCACATGCCGGCTGATGTCACAATCACAATTGATAGAACTGCTCCATCATGAACCTGAAATAGTCCGTCAGTTGTACGAATTGTTTGTCTTTACCATTTAATAAACTTTCTGTTGAATATTTTAAAACTAATTTGACTGGGCGCTGTTGATGCCATAGGCAGCAACAGCCCCAAGTCAATTTAGTTTTAAAATATTCAACATGCTAGCTGTATAGTTACCAGAAAACTGGGTTTCTGAGAATTTACGATTCAAAGTATAATCTATAAATCTCACGGGTAAAGCGTAGGCGGAGTGTAACTAGATATGGGCGGGGATCCATTGTGTCTTCAGTGAATTTGCAATTTAATAACCACTCTGATAAAAGGTAAAAATATATTTAACAGTTTACCTGTATAGTTACCTTGAAGTTTAGATTGCGGAAATTAATGGCTGAACGTGTTAAAATCGATTGAAACGCGCGCGCAAAGCAGGCGGGGCTTAGCTAGAAATGAATGCCTGTATTCGACTGGGACTCTTCAGTAGAGTAAATTTAGGCTTCGCCCACTTGCATTGAGGTACACAAATTAAGCCTATAAAAATGCACAATTAAACAATTTAAATTTCATGCACTTTGTTGTGAGTACGCACCTCTAACTGAGAGTAGTGTGATGGGGTTGGGTTGGGTTTTTTCCAGTTGACATGAATCGGGCCCCTATTCTCAAGGTCACATTTATGCCATGTCTACATTTCTATAAGTGCGTTCACTCCGGGTGGACAACTATCCTGAATCCCGTTTCCGCAGTAAAGAATATGACGTCACAATCAACCACGCCACGTGTAGGATGACGTAATAATAAATTACGTCATGAATGGCTCGATTTAGTCCGTCTTAAACGCGTGATAGTCAATCACGTTGCACGAATTGCAGTCCCATGTTTTTAGAATTTAATAAACATTCTTTTGAATATTTTGAAACTAATTTGCCTGGGCGCTGTTGCTGCTATTGGCAGCAACATCACCCAGTCAAATTAGTTTCAAAATAATCAACGACTTACCTGTATAGTTTTCTGAAAATTGAGTTTTAGAGAGTGCATACATCGATTGATCCTAACACGGGTAAAGCGTGGGAGGAGGTTAGCTAAAGATGGACATGGCATAGCTAAAACTGGATGCGTCCATTTACACTAGCGCGCGATTTATCATCCTCAGTGGATAGAGGCGATGCGTGGAGAAGATTGCCCATGCATTCAACGACTGCTATATAATACACCTCTGAGTCGCGAACCGTGTTCATCGGTTTGATCGTCCTGATTGCTAACTGGTACACCAAGCCGACTCATTATTATTTTTTCTGAAAATAATTACCCAATACAAATAGGGAATTATTATTTCAGAAGAGTTTTAAATGAATGTGCTCTTTATGCGCGTTGCCTTTTTTTGAACGTTTATTGAGCAGGCGCGTGTTTGAAGTAGATCCTAATTAACAGACACGTATGCTCGCGAGACATAGATAGTGTGGTGAGCGTGGGGAAACCAAGTGAATAAGTCGAACAACTGGCAGCTTACTGGGAGGTACTGTAGCAATACCAGGCCAATATATCCCTGCATTGGCCCAGTACCGGCACAGTACCATGTGCTATCAGGGATGGGTTGTTGTAGATTACCCAGAGTAGCAGCAACACTGTTATGCAGATCCGTCGTCAGCAACAGATACTGTCGACACCACCCGCTATCGTCATACACCCCCTAAAACGCCAGCAGCCCCACCAGAACCGCGTCTATTGCGATCACCAGTATCACCATCATAAATAAACCACAATAGGCCTATCTACCACTGAACAATCGCACGATCACATCGCCACTACCACGACCACAACTACAACCATCACCACAGCCACAGGCACAGCTACCAGCAATCACCACGCACAGTCCTATCTATCGCCACAACCTCTCTAGCAACATTGAATGCAGCTTTAAAATATGACCTGCACTATCATCGATGATGAGTTTGGACGTTGGCCAGCGGCCAAGTCGGCCATTGTATAGCGTGTTAGACAAATTAGAATCGGGTTTCTAAATCGCCAGCACTGTCCGTCCGGGATTGGAAACACGTGCCTCGGTGAAGCGCATAATTCCAGGCTAATTTACCAACATGTCGGTCAAAACATGAACAAGGTGTGGATGCTCGCCACACTGATAATGTATTTTCGGCAGGCAATGTTTCCCGTCAACGCCTCACTTCAACGTGCTAGATGAGATCTATCACAGACAGACCCTCGAATAAAGGTTATGAGGGGAATTATTCAAAGTGTTGCTGCTACTGCTGCTGCTGCTGCTACTGCTGCTGCTGCTGCTGCTGCTGCGGCTGCTGCGGCTGCTGCGGCTGCTGCGGCTGCTGCGGCTGCTGCTGCGGCTGCGGCTGCTGCGGCTGCTGCGGCTGCTGCGGCTGCTGCGGCTGATGCGGCTGCTGCGGCTGCTGCGGCTGCTGCGGCTGCTGCGGCTGCTGCGGCTGCTGCGGCTGCTGCGGCTGCTGCGGCTGCGTCTGCTGCTGCTGCTGCTGCTGCTACTACTACTAATACTACTACTGCTACTGCTGCTGCTGCTGCGGCAGCTGCTGCTGCGTCTGCTGCTGCTGCTGCTGCTACTACTACTAATACTACTACTGCTACTGCTGCTGCTGCTGCTGCTGCTGCGGCTGCTGCGGCTGCCGCGGCTGCTGCGGCTGCTGCTGCTGCGTCTGCTGCTGCTGCTGCTGCTGCTGCTGCTGCTGCTACTACTACTACTAATACTACAACTACTGCTGCTGCTGCTGCTGCTGCTGCTGCTGCTGCTGCTGCTGCTGCTGCTGCTACTACTACTACTACTACTACTACTACTACTACTACTACTACTACTACTATTCGTGGTGGTGGTGGTGGTGGTGGTGGTGGTGGTGGTGGTGGTGGTGGTGGTGGTTGTGGTGGTGGTGGTGCTGCTGCTGCTGCTACTACTACTACTACTACTACTACTACTACTACTACTACTACTGCTGCTGTTGCTGCTGCTGCTGCTGCTGTTGCTGCTGCTGCTGCTACTACTACTTCTACTACTCCTACTACTACTACTACTACTACTACTACTACTACTACTACTACTACTACTACTACTACTACTACTACTACTACTACTACTACTACTACTGCTGCTGCTGCTGCTGCTGCTGCTGCTGCTGCTGCTGCTGCTGCTGCTGCTGAATCTACTACTACTACTACTTT